>CANNZV010002550.1:0-93695 GCA_947561585.1 Caprella mutica | reverse complement strand
TTTGCACAGAAGATGTTAAAAATGTCATATATTCTGCAGACTGGCTAGTACCTACACAAGCTATATCTATTTACCTGAATTTTACTTCGATCATTAAAAGAGATCTTTGTATTATTGTATACTAAATATGCCAGTTAATCTGTTGATGCCAATTAATTGACCCTCAGCCTTACATAATAAGTTACATTTGTAAAGGTCAAAACTCAGATATGTCTAATTGGCTTAATGCCAGTCTACAGAATATGGGACATTTTTAACATTTTCTGTAATAACAGTCTGAACGGTCCTTAGTTTTCTCCTATATTTGCATCAATTTTACTGAGAACAGAAGCCAAAACAGAAGATTTTTTGGAGAACAGTTTAGCAGTTCCTACAGTCTGGGCTTAATGTTTTGATTTAATTTAATTTCTATGTTCCCATGTTAATTTGGTCTAAAATTTTAAGAAATGAGCCAAAATTGACATGTCTCAGAATCTTTAAATTTTGGCTTGAAATTGGCTAACAATCTGCCAGTCTCTTGAACATGGCATGATGATGATTAATCAGATTATATAAGATGCATCTTGACAGTTTCAATATATTTAGGAACCTATTCTCATGTAAATTTTGGCACTAGCAATATTTAGAGTCAACATAGTTTTAAAATTTAGATAAATGGAGCAGTAAAATTAGGTTACTTTCACTAGAAACCTTTCTTTGACTGACGGAGGTCGCTTTTCTTTGACGGAGGTCGCTTTTCTTTGACGGAGGTCGCTTTTCTTTGACGGAGGTTGCTTTTCTTTGACGGAGGTCGCTTTTCTTTGACGGAGGTCGCTTTTCTTCCATGTTACAAACCAGTCTGCAAAACATGCACAATCAGTCTTCAAATATTCAATTTTTGGAGCAATTCTTTCCAAAAGATTTTTAAATTTCTCTCTAAAATGGCCAGAAATCTCAAAACACTCTCCAATAATTACATGTAAACATAGGATTTGATTAAGAAATTGTCGCCAGATAATTCAGGACACTAATTTCAAGGCCATAATAGTCACCGGATAAATTTCACAACTTCATGCATCTTTTGCAGACTGGGTTACAGAGTATGTCAGTTAAAGCCAATTAATTGGCTTAAATTTCAAGAGGTCAAAATTCAGATATGTCTAATTGGCTTAAAATTTTGAATTAATTCCTATGTTCCCATGGACGCAGGAGGTGACTATTTTTTGACGCAGGAGGTACTATTTTTTGACGCAGGAGGTGACTATTTTTTGACGCAGGAGGTGACTATTTTTTGATGCAGGAGGTGACTATTTTTTGAAGCAGGAGGTGACTGGAGGAGTCCGAAAATATTAAATATTTATTAGGAGTCCGAAAATATGGACAGTCCGAAAACACGGACGTGTTTACGTTTATATAATTTAACGTAATTGTAACGTAATTTATGTAATTTAACGTAACGTTGCAGAATATTATAAATATTATATAATAAACAATATATACACTATACATTATAATTATAATACAAAATAAAGCATTTCGTGGATGAATTGTCCGTGGACGAATTGTCCGTGGACGAGATGACCGTGGACGAATTGTCCGTGGACGAAATGTCCGTGCACGAAGTAACAGTACAATTATACACCCTGTATAATGTATAGTTTCAAATTGTGCAATATAAAAAAAACTGTTTATGCCATTTTCCAGAGACGATATTTTACAATTTCAGTTTCATAGTTGCCACTAAATTGACTGTATGTGTGATATTTGCTTCTAAATTTATTAATTGTTTCTTTAAAATTTACTGAAAATTATTTAAGTTTGATCTTGTCTTTAAATTGATTATAAGTTTGAGATTTTTTCTGAATTTTATCTCTAAATTGCTATATAAGTTTAATTTTTTTGGCTGACTTTTACCTTTTAGGGGACCGTTCCAGGAAAAATTGCATAATTTTAAAAATATTTATTGCGTAAATAATTGCTTAATAACCTTCTAATAGTGTGTGCAAAATATCAGAGCTCTAGTGTAACTCTAACCCCCATGGGAGAAGGAGAAAGGGAAGGGGCGATGCTGGATTTAGGGAGTCAATATGTACTCTAAACACGATATCTCAGCCAATCATAATTCGTAATAATTAATTATCTCGCTATATCTGATATCCAACGTGCCACTAATGGCACATACACTAAGGTAGGCAAAGAACCCGCTACACCCCATACGAGCAGGATGCAACAATCAAACTTTGAATGGGATTTTCTAGTAGTTCAAAAAAGCTACAAATTTTGGTATTAAAAAATTTAAGGCGTTTACAATTTCGAGGCTACGGCATTTTATTTTTTATTTTTTGCATTCGATTTTTAAGGAAATTCTCAACAAAATTGCGGCAGCGGAATTTAGATTTTCGTTTTTTTTTCCGAAATTTTAAATTACAAATAAAAAGGCCGTAGGTTTTTCAAAAACTGTTCAAAATTCGTTCAAAATTCGAATAACTCGTTTTGTATGGGTTGAATAGAAAAAATGCCAGGAACAAAAACTATATAAAATTCAACTTCATATCTGGGTATCAAGTTTTAGAACCGTAGCTTCATTAATCTAACTGTTTTCAAAACCAGGAACGGTCCTCTTAAATTGACTTTAAGTTTGAGTTTTTCTGTCTGAATTTTACCTCTCAATTGCCTATCAGTTTCTCTTCGATTTATCTTTATTTACCAAACCTCTCGCGTGAGAGTTTATCGCATGCGAGAGTGCGATGCGTGGAGCAGAGCGACACATTGACAGGTAATCTGAAATGAGAAAATGGGGTGACATTGCCAGTGAATATTTTGGGAAAAGATACTCCTTAGGTGTAAGAAAGGGTACTCCATAGGTGTATGAAAAGATACTCCTTAGGTGTAAGAAAAGGTACTCCATAGGTGTATTAAAAGATACTCCTTAGGTGTAAGAAAAGATACTCCATAGGTGAATGAAAAAATACGCCTTAGATGTAAGAAAAGATACTCCATAGGTGTATGAAAAGATACTCCATATCTGCATGAAAAGATATTCCATAGGTGTAGGAAAAGATACATCTATGGAGTGAGATGTACGTATCTTATGATACACTTGTAGTGCAGGTGCATAAAAAACGTACACTATTTATTTCTTTTATAAGGTTCATATTTTGTATTTTCAAGTCAAGTGACAATAGGTACCAAAATATGTCTGTCACTTTTCAATCTTGTGAAAGTTTTCTACTTTCTCTTCTGTTCACAATGAACAACAATGAAAATTATTCATTGTGAACATGAATATGATCAAATAATTCAAAAATATTGCATGCACAACAACAACTCTCAATAAAATGATTTGGACTTTTCAAATGTTACTGGTTTATTATTTACAAGTACTGACTATCAAATATTTTCATAAACAGAATAAAACTCTGATCAGCACACCAGGAACTTCTTCCAACTCTTTCCATTAGAAACTGTTGTATCCCAGTACAGTCTGAACTAGATCAACTGAAAAAATCCAGCAGAGGATTATATGAAACTCAATCAAATTATTATATATTACTATTAATATGAAATCTCATATAAACTTAAATGGAAATTATAGTTACTGATCAGTTTCCGAGGATAATGAATAAAAAGAACAATAATTATAACAATCACTTAGCATTAAGAAACTGCGCTTCGTATGTATTTAATTATTAATGAACATCGTAATATAGTAATATGAGATCATAACCATTCATATATGATACATTCGTAACTAGCCACATACCTCTACATTCTACAATTATTACAGAGTTGGCTAACTCCAACAAATTGAAAATCTCACAACTTTGGTAATTAATTAACTTTATTATATCTCACAGATTCTACCTACTTTTTGATGAATAGTTAGAGAGATAATAATGTCTAGATCTAACCAGGTTATATAACTTTTGAGCTTCATTTAGCTGCTTAAGTGATGATAAAAGGAGTGATTTTCATCATATTCTGAGATTCAAATTCCCTAATCAAATCAGTCAGGCATTCTGCAACTGCCTAAATGTTTTCATTAATTAGAGTTGCTGAGGTGGAATAGGCAGAGGTAATAAATGATGAGTTTGATGTGACAGATTTCCTGTGGATAATTTGGGGGTAATGGTAATCAGTTATTCTGTTGTACTTATAGTGTTTCCTGTAGATAATTTGGGAGTAATGGTAATCAGTAATTCTGTCGTACTTATTTAGTTTCCTGTGGGTAAATACGTAAATTTCCTTTATTTTATTTTTCCATCAAATTATTGCTGCTATCCATCGTCACCATAATGAGGCGGGAGGGATGTATTTCCCCGTAACCGGACAATTAACTGTTATACATTTTGCCGTCGGAATTTTTGACGTCTATGTTTTTTTCACGAAATAATTTCATTACGATGAATTTTCCAACGGCGTAAATTCGGACGGTGATTTTTTTAACGGCGAAAAATCCTAGAGCCATATTTCTCATCTACCGATTCACCACAACCTTAATTAAAACTGCTAGAAGATAATTCACTACTTACATTATCACTACTTAGATTATCCAAGTTAGGATTGCTTTTAAAATAAAATAAGACGACAACCATGTACTTTTTCACCAATAACATGTATCGTTATAAAAAACTTTTAAAATATGATGACATCAGAATAATTATTGGTCAAGTTTTCAAAGAAAGCTTTGTACATTGTACAATAACTATGACCTTTTTAAAATATATTTTACCACTACAACTCTTATTCATCATTACCATACTAGGCATTTTAAAGTGATTTTACCTTTAGTTAGATCCGAAAGAAACAAAATATCATTTGTATACCAAGCTCTTTTAATATGTAACAAATTTCCCGAAAACTTAACCTTTCCTATGGAAAATATTTTATGTAATGAACGCTATAGAGAATATGTGTTATAAATCTATAGAAGAGAGTTAATATAACTTCTTTTTCTTAATTTTACCATGTTACTGTAGGTAGATACTGTACTGTGGGTAGATATTTTGATTATATTTAAGGTTTTAACCGTCTCATAAGCACTAGCTTCAAGGGGCTGCCCCATTTTTAATAGTATCATATTAGCAAATATTGTCAAATTCCATTTTGTGAGTTAAAAAAAATACATAAATGAAGACAGTGACTTTAATTTAAATTTCATAATTTTAAATTAAAAAGTAAATGAAATTAATAATAAATCAACTTATATGTTGTTCAATATATATTTCATTTATATTATTATTTTCCATGTCAACTTATTATCAATTAATATGCAATCCAATTCAACGAGTAAAATGGTCAGAGAAATAGGTTTTGAAATAGCACTTTAATGATCATAAATGTTGGGCTGCGAGTTCTAAATATTTCTCAAAAATCTATCGCAGATGTTTGATAATGAGTACTAGCGAATATTAAGCTTGAAGGCTTCTTCAATTCTCAAATTATAAACTAAAAAAGAAATAGTTAGACGCTAAACCCGTTATTAACTGATAATGTACAATGCGTTGTGTAAGCAAAGAAATTGTACTCTGTCCTTAATACAAATATTTCTTTGCTTCTTCTCTTACTATTATCTAAGGATGAGTTTATTCAAATAGTATTTATATTTTGTAAAAAAGTAAAAAAGTAAAAATGAATGTCCCCTTGACTACTTAACAAAGGGCGAACGCCATTTGTTATAAATTGAATTTTTATTAGTGATTAAAGTTCTTAAATTGCCAGTAAGTGACTTACAGTTTTCCGGCTGACATTTTTCGGATGGCAGTTTTCAGATTCGGTGGTTTTCCGCCTGGTAGTTTTCCATGTAACAAACAATAGCAGTAACTCTGTGTTGTAAACTGAAGCTTCAAATTCAATCCTTCACTTGTCTTCCAAACATGTCATAGTTTGTTTGTCAGATGATATCCAAATTAAGCTGCCATGAACTTCTATCCCGGTACATGGATAATACGCCTGTGATCCACTGAATCAATCATTGGCCTCAATATATACAAATGCGGTCTGTTTGGTCCTCTTGAATCTAACCCACGCAACATAACACTGAAGAGGTGTTACTTTGGGAGAATAGAACAGATTATATGAAGAGACAAATACTTTCGGAGAAGAGAACAAAATATATGAAGAGACAAATACTTTGGGAGAAGAGAACAGATTATATGAAGAGACAAATATTTTGGGAGAAGAGAACAGATTATATGAAGAAACAAATACTTTTGGAGAAGAGGACAGATTATATGAAGAGACAAATACTTAGGGAGATGAGAACAGATTATATGAAGAAACAAATACTTTAGGAGAAGAGAACAGATTAAATGAAGAGACAAATACTTTGGGAGAAGAGAACAAATTATATGAAGAAATTTAATTGTAAATAATTGAATAATAATTTTTAAATTGTAATTAAGATATAAATCTGTTCTCCGCAGTTCGATGGACCGGTTGATAGACGTTTCATTGACGGACGTTTCGTCGACAGGATATTTCATTGACAGAACTTTCCGTCGAAAAATTTCCGTAAAGTGGATATTAGCACATTCTAATAATACAAAACATGTACTTTAACAGAATAATGTATCAAATTATCAAATTACAAAATATAATAATGGTATGGAGGAAAACTATTATTCAAAATAAACTAATACTAAACCAAAACTTATCAATAATACCAAATTATTTTAAAGAAATTTAAAAATTGTACATATATGAAAGACAAAACTTCAAAATATTTTGTACCAATTACTGAAATCATTGAAAAATAAAGGATCGAATTCTAACACAAAGAGCATTTATAAATCTAATCCTTTGTCTATAAGTAACCTCATGTCACAACTGCCAATTGATATTTGGCCGTGTTTTTGTGGTGTCTTTTCTAGTACTTTTGAGAATATTTTTAATAATGTATTAGTTCTAAAATATTATGAAATAAACTCATATTTTTCTAGTAGCCTGGAGAGGATTTATATTATTTTATTGTTCTTACATGATCAAAATTTGAAAATGAGATACAGTTCGATAATTCGGGATTTTTTTTATTATAAACCTATTACAAATTACTGTTTCAAATAATCACTTTTTGGTAAAACAATAACCTAAAATATCGATAAAAATTCAAAGGCAAGTTGTTTTTAAATACAATTTTGCCATTTATTCTAGGATTGCCACTCAATTACCGACCACTCGCAGTACTCTAACAGTGGACATTTACCGACTGAATATGACTTGTCAATAATAAATCAAGTTATACAAATCTTATATTATGAAACACAAATTATTGAGAGGAAATAGTTTTAAATTGAAAAAAAAACCTAACTCGACCAAAAAAATATTGAATTACCATAAAATAATTTGGTATTATTGAGTAGTTTTGGTCGACGAAATATCTGGTCGTGTTGTTGACGAAATGTAGGCCGACGAAATGTTTGTCGACGAAATGTCTGTCGATTAAACGTTTTTCGACGAAATGTTTGCACACCGATGAACCATTTTCTTTAACATTAATTTATCATTTAAAGAGGAGAGGACCCAATCTTACCTGAAAGGCATACAATTGGTTTATTACTCATTGATAACAGGATAGCAAGAATATTCAGCCTCATTGAATCATTTTAAGAGGTAAAAGAAGATTATAGTTCGACAGGATGTAAATTACAATAAGCACTAGCTAGAGTAATTATGATTAGCATGACAAATATATAAGAGGACATGTGACAATTTTGATTATTCTCACATGAATAACCATAAAATTAGAAATATATTATTACACGTTGATTGTTAATTAAAATTGCTGTAAGTCACATATTCAGTTTGTCATTATTGGATCTACTCTTGGCAATATCCTTTTCAATTACCGATGATTGTTGCTTTGAGTAATAAGAAGCATTACAAATAAATTTAGCAATCAATGTCTCAAAGAAGAAAATTATGAGTTTTAATCGCCCCCGATATTGATTATAGGAAAGCAATTACGATGCTAGTAATTACTCGGTGATTATAACAGATTGGGTGGGAATGGAGAGGAAGGGAGTGGTCAGGAAAATACGAGGATTTACTTTTTTCAAGCAAATATCCCAGCACTGCTTATTTCCCACAGAGGAATAGGATATGTTGGTGTGTCAAAATTAGCCGAATAGTGTTATATTTATATTCGCTTCGTACAGAGAAACCAAGAATTTTTCTTCAAAACTATCCTAAACTTGCAGTGCGGAACTTCCGAAGAACAAAAATACTTGTGAATGGTGTGCTGATGATGAAAGGATAGAAATATTAGATCAAAGGTATGAAAGAGAAATGAGGAGAATGATGATTACAAAAAATAGTGATTATATTATACATATACTAATATTATTTTATAATGATATTATTTCAGTCAGGTTGTAAGTAAATGAAGATCTGTTTGAAAAAAATCTGTATGGATAATTTTGGGAGTGATGATGTTCGTGATTCAACTTGGTGAAGAGAGGGAATGTACATTGTACAATTATTGTAAATCACTAAAATGTATCTATACTGTTTGTGGTAGTTTTGCAAGACATGAATGAGAGAGACGAGTAAATGAGAAAATGATGGCTGGGATTCATGATAAGTCTGGAAATTATTTATAAACATTCTTTTCACAAAATTAAGTAAAGGGTGTTCTAATTAGATTCTAACTTTGCTAATAATGGATGGGGAAAATATAAATGTGTTGCTGGCTGAAAAAAAATAAATGTCCGAAACAAATGCGAAAAGAAGAATAGTCGAGGAACATTTTATGTGATAAATTGAAACGAAATTGAGGATGAATGGGGGAATAATAGGAGTGAACACTGTAATTACTTATAGTGAGAAGTACTGCATAGATGTTTTAGAAAATTCTGAAACAAAAGTGAGTAATTAGGTATATTGGGAAAGGGAACGAGCAGTACATATATGATATTATTTAGAAAATCATTGAAAACTTGAAGAGAAACCATGAGGATTGATGAGGGGGGTTGTTTTTGAAAGATGGTTTCAGCCACATCAATACGTAGGTTATAGAAAGAGAAATAAATTCAAGTTCGTGATTAGCGTGAATTATTTATTGAGTTTGTGGAACAGATCATTCATTATAAGTATAAATATGGGAAAGGATAAGTTTAACATTTTGAAAATTTTATTTGTTTTCTAAGGGATATCGAGTGAAAGGATACCTATCTACCAATCGGATCTCTTAATTCATCTATATTCATTATATACGCTTCTTCAAGCTGCTATTTTCCTGAGTAAAGGATCAAATATACCACATTACTGAATAATAGTATGCTCACAAATGTTAGGTAGTTCCTTTACCCATTTTGCTTTTCATTAATTTAACTTAGTTTAAATATTATTTGATAAGTAAAAACAAGAAAATATAGAGCCAACTGTATGTAGATAATCGGTGCAGTGACCGTTGGGCCCAGGACAATTGGGAAAAATAATTAAGCCCAGAAAAGGATTAAGCAGAAGACACAATAAAAAGTGTTACTTTGTTATAACTATGGGAGTGACAATATATCTTTGAAATATGCTTTATATCCTCTAAAAAATATATATATTTTTTTAATTCGGTTGATATACTTGATAAGTTATATATTAGCAATCCGCTTAAATCACATTTAGATGCTAATCTCATGTTTCAATGTAATAGAAATCTTTGAAATATTTAAATAAGTTGTATTGTTTTGAATCATGTCATGTGGATCCAATGTGTAGAGTACATCGTCTGACAAACACAAATATTTAGTAAAAAGTGGGTTAATTTTAAAGGTTTTTCGTTACTTTGAACAGTTGTTTCAACAGTTTTTGGGATAAAATAAGATTTAAAACTCTTCAATATTTAACACTGAACAGGTTTCAAAAAATTCACATTAACTTTAATTCAATTTGTATGTTCCAATAATTTTGGCATGTCTAAATACCTACATTCTAATTTTCCATTGTTTCTTGCTTACATGACCTATATCAGAACAGAAAATTATTGTAGTTTAAAAGAATAATACTATTTATTCATAAAAAGAACATTCTATTAAAGATATTTATTTTTCATAACGAGAATATTTTGTCATGTAAGGGAAATTCTTTATTTTAAATATGATCGCGACTATATTTTTTATATAAAAAGTAGATTGTCACAACCCTAGTTATTACAGTGGCAATGGTCTTTAATTAAGTTAATACACTTAACTCTGAAAAAAATGGGCCAATAATATAATTAATTGTCTTGGGGCCCAATTGTCTTAGGGCTCAATCGTCCTGAGCCCAATTGTCCTAGGCCCAATTGTCGGGGACCAATTGTTTTTAGGCCCAACTGTTGGTCCACGAGATAATCAATGGGATTTTACGAATCAGAGATCGAAGCGAATGTATTTCAATATTAACATGCTTGGAAGAGAATATGATTCATTTCTAGTAGTGACTTAAAGCATCCTGTTGATGGTATGAATTATGATCTAATCTGGTACAACTTTGTTAGATCTGCTTTTGTCCGATCTAAAAACAAACATTCAAAAACAGTTTGTGACAGGTGGAATAATAGATATAAGTAATTTGATCTCCAGAGATTCAGTAAATTTGTTGCATTGTGTCTTATAATCGGATTACTTGGCCACATTTTATTGTTATTCCGGGGCTCTACTTGTTGGGTTTGTATGCTGAAAGTTTTGTGTTCAACTGCGAGAGGTTCGTTAAATGTGATGTATGTGTCGAGTTCTCTTTTATTTTTTTAGCTTACGGAACGTTTTTTCTAATTAGACAGATAAGGTTGTAACTTGTAAACGTTGAAATCATCCAGAAAAATATAGTCAGAGAAAATGTTCAGGTGTTTGAAATGTGGTGTATATCTTGATTAGGTATGACAGAGTGTGAAGGAATGCATATGTTCGTAATGTTATATGTGAGTTTGTGTTACAGGATGAGAGGAACTAATGTGCAATGTGTTGTTTAATAGTATCCGGTAGAATGTTTCGTCCTTGCTATTTCTGAAGGGTATAAGTATTTTTCTATCAGTGTGAGGAGGGGCTTTTAGGACTCATCGGGTCATAGAGTTAAGAAACTGCGTGGCTTCTTTTCACTTAAGACATGTATTAAAAGATTTCGATATACGTCTTGAATCCCCTTCTCTCCTGCAATCTCCCGCTTGCGTGGGGTGAATAATTTGCCTCTTGTCTCTTCTTCAGTTAAGCGGTAAATTAAAGAAAACATAAATTGATATTGATGAAGTCTTTATCATTAATAGGTAACGCAAGAAAAAGCAATCATCTCTAAAATATCTCATGATCAGAATTTAAATGTTCCATGCAATATCTATTCTGAATTTTTTTCTGAATTTTAGTTAGAAGCGTAAATTATTTGATGTATATTTATTTGCATATTCATGTATACTTTGTTACTCGAGTCATTTTCAATAATTTGCTACGTTGTAAATTATGAAAGACAATAGCTATTTAAATTCATAAATTTATGAACGAGTGTAGTAGTTTGTAATGAAAGAGATGACACCATCATGCATGAGCAAGTTGAGAATTATATTCTCACTTTAGATATATATGCACCTGTTCAACTGGTTCTTAGGCGTAACTCTATAGTTAACATACGTGATGAGAATAGACTTACTGCTATACTTTACTATCAGAGAAACGAGACACCGTCATTAGGTACACAGCTTGTTTCAGAAGTCCTGAGGGAATCCATTGAACTCAGAAAGGGTGTCAGAGTTCGAGAACATTATTCTTGCCACTCTGGTAATGGGATGGATGTCATAGGAATGTATTTGTAATTTTGCAGGTACAGTTCTGTGCGTCACCCAAACCATGTGGCAATGAATGATGTTGTGAAACGAGCACGTAATCTTTCCATTAATCCTGAATTATTCATCTTACTATTACTCTTGAATTGTCCAAAGGAAACTGTATGAGTAAGACAAATTATCTGATTACCATCATCTTGAATTATCCTTAGTTATATCGTTTATGGGATGTAATATACTTTAATTATTAAAGGACCCTTTTGACGATAGACCCTTTACTCACAAACGTTGAATAGACCTTCATTCCAATTGCCCTTTCACTTCCTCTACAAGAATTTCTTTCTTTATCTATACATCAGTTATTTCAATCAGTACTATGAGAATTAGTCTCCTACCACCTCAGTTCAACTGCTGTGGCCACTGAAATTGGAAATGAGACCAGAAAACCTGTACCAAAACAGTCCTATGTTTTTGTCTCAATACATATACATTTATTTTTTTATTCAGCGAGTTCAAAAATAATATCCTGAATTTTAGTGATGAATAAAAGCCAATTATTTCTTATTTATGTAAAAGCATCTCAAGTAAATAACTGAACCATGTGAATGGCAAGATAAAATAATATCAAACCCAACGATTTAGTCAAATTAAAAATTCATCTCACAGAATATAATTCATTATTCATAATGTAGTAATAATTGATATTAATGATATCTATATTTTGAATTAATTGGTAGAGTTTATTATCTTAACTTCACTTATATAATAGAAATATATTATTGAAATGATTATGCATATGTGAATTCATTATATTTTAATTTAAAGAAAAACTTGAATGTTATATTTAATATCAGAAGTCCAGGACCCTTTTCAAAAAGGTGTAAATAAACATGCAAATATAATAAACAATAAACATTGTTAATTTTCATCGTAATTTAAGACTAAAAAGTCGGGAATTTCAATAAATTTTATACAATTCAAATTATCTTGTAAGGTTTTGTAGACTCAGCGTTGAAAATATTTTATTAAATTCAAGTTTTCAAATTGATATCCAATTCATCATCAGGGGAAGTACATAAATTAAAAAGAAAAACCAATGCCTAATATGATCACCTAAAGTAAATATGATACCGATCTACTATATTACAAAATTCTATTTTCATTTTAAACAAATTACCAATTCTAAAATAAAATGAAAATAGAAAATATTACATGCTAGATATGAAATCAATAGAAATTAATGTAAAAACTCCTAAAATCGCATTAATTAAAAAGTTAAAATAGAGAGAGGAAAAAAGAACATAGTCTCTGTCACCAGAAAGAACTCTACCTACCTTACATGATCAATATAGGTAGAGTCCACAGACAAAATCAACTCTCCGGCTTTCATATGCACGCATCTCAGGAAAGCACGCGACTCACAGAAGGATCAAAGATATTTCTATTTTATGTGCCACCTGGTTTCGGAAGCGGAAACTAGAATTGAAATATAGTAAGGACAATCGAGGCATGTTGTTTGCGTGACATCATAACAGCGACACTCTAAAATCATATTTAAGAAAATTGAAGAACGTAACATTATTAAAACTGTTTATTTATTTCCATTATAAGAAACAGTGATGAACCCATTCAAGTTATACACACTGTTTAGTGCTTAACCTTAATTTTTTATTTACTTCTGTCGCATTGTTAACGTCACGGTCACAAATTACTCTATTCATGACAACAGCTCACATAGCTTTACTCTTCAGTACCTACCCTACTAGGAATACCAATATTGGTAGGTTGTGACAATAGAGTGATTTGTGACGTGACATAAGCAGCAGGGGAACTAATTTAAAGAGAAAATTAGAGGTTTAACAGGATAAATAATTTATTTAATATATATTTATTTATCATATTATGCAAATTAATAACTCTTTTTTTTTACAAATTTCCCTTCTTCAATTATTGTTTTGAATATGATTTTAAGTGTTGCTGTTATGACGTCACGCAAACAACATACCTCGATTGTCCTTACTATATTTCAATTCTAGTT
Organism: Caprella mutica; assembly: GCA_947561585.1. NCBI lineage: Eukaryota > Metazoa > Arthropoda > Malacostraca > Amphipoda > Caprellidae > Caprella > Caprella mutica. The sequence goes on along the minus strand of CANNZV010002550.1, from coordinate 79,935 downwards.
CCCGCTTCTGAAACCAGAAATTGGCGAGAGTAGTGCATTTTATTGTAGTATAATATTTTTGGAAGCATGGTACATTCGTCGAAATTCAACGTCCTTTGACTGAAATGATGCGACTGAGAGAAACAAGGATGTTTATTTAACTATTTTATTAAATATGATTATGATATTTACAATCTATAAATATTAGAGTATAAAGTAACAAATACCAGATGAGAATTAAAAAGCGAATAATATTTTCAATATATATAAAAAAAAATCGATAAAATAGAAGGCAATTTTTTAATAATAATCTTTTGAATTTTTTACCATGTATTAATTGGCATCTGGTAATTGGAACTGTACCCTAAAATTCAGTAACTCTCACATCTACTTAGATTTTTTATTTTCAAATAATTAATCAATATTCTTATAACAAAAACATTTAATAACTACATAAAAGTGTAATGACACAATATCAATTACTTGTTAATAAGGGATATAAAATGTAAAGGGATATATTATTCAATGATATCCCATATTCTTAGGGATTATTAAGGGATATTAATTGAATTAAAATAAAAAATGTATATTTGAATATCTTATAAATCTGAAGATAATTGAAATGGCATTATTATTATTATTATTTTACTTATTTTGAAGTAAATAATCTATCTTTAAACTGAGACTATATACCAATCGTCAGATATTAATATAATATTTTTAAAGCAATTTTCGTGATTCGCTGGTATATAGTAATGTCATAATTATAAAGAAAATTTGCAACACATGACCGAAATTATTCTAAATAAATAAGAATGAAAACAAATTTACCTCTACTAGCCTAGTCCTCAAAAGTTTGCTCACTAACCTAGCGACTGGTGTGCTAGACACAGCTCTCACTAAAACTCTTATAAAATCTTTAATTACTTTTTGTTCGTAACTATTACCTTCACTTATTATTTTCACATTCATTGGTTAACGTCAAAGAAAAGTTTTACATTTGAAATAAAGGTTAGAAGTAAATATAAGGAACAAATATTTCTTTTATATGTACGAAGCTTGGTGGGCGCAATTATTTTGGCAAATCTCGTTCAGCCGCCAAGGGTTACAGTTAACTGATTATAGTGAGATATTTGCCCTTTTGTACTCAAACACACTCATGCATCTGATGAATTGAGATGTCTAATATAATCATAATAAATTTGAATAAATGCTCTTCATATTAGTATCTTACCATCATCTTCGTTTTTGTAAAATCGAATGTAATAATGAGAAAAAGTTAAAGTCATGGAAAGACAGCTTCCAAATCTGTTTAGAATTAAAGTTATTGATATTTTGATATTTTCTATGAGAGCAGGTTCGCCAGCACTAGCGACTAGATTATTAGGGTAAAAAGGAATTTAATATAGCTCAAATCTAAATTAAACATTATAGGATGATATAATTGTTTAATGAAAAAATTAGAATAAACAATTGGCCCATTTTCTCAGAATATTCAATCGCATGTTCGGAGTTTAAGAGTGATTAAGTATTTATCCTGCATTTCAATTTATTTTTTGTGTTTCACATTAAAAAGGAGAACTTATTATATAGTAATATTTCCAAGGGATGACTTAATGCTGTTATTAACAAATGATTATTAACAATTAGAGTAAGATAATTTATAGATATATTTTGTACATTTGTACACTATTTACACGAGTCCCTGACCACACAATTACCAGGGAAAGAGTCTAAATCTGTGGGAAGAAAAGACATTCTTAGGCAGTCTGATGTACTTGGTGTTGAGTTTCTTGCGACTGCGGTGCTCTGTCGCCAATTGCTCTAACCGTCGCCTGCTTATCCCTCCTGATCGAGGAGATTCCATTTGCCCGAAAGCAGGGGGCAGGGGGATAGATACTTTATTCGACACTGACAAATTGGTGTTGAGATTAGAGAACCGTGGCTGCAGCTCGATGACCACCTTTTTGGACACCAAAGGATCTGGCAGTGAGATGTAATTCTGAGGAGATGTACTACCGCTATTGGGTGACACTAAGGGTAGAGTTATGTTCACCACATTGGAGACACTATTGTAATCTTCTGTCTCGTCAAAAGAAGTAACATTTTTATTAGTTCCATCTATGGAGGAATTGTGAAAAGTTGTTTCAATGAATATGTCTTTGTGACTATTTTTTACAGTGTCATTAATTTCTAATTTATCATCTATTTCACTGATAATTTGTATTTTTTCAATGTTTGTAATGTTCGAAAATATTTCTGATGAATTCAAATTATTATCAATTGACGTGTTGAAATGAAGAGAGAAATTACCATTTTTATGAGCTTCCGACTTTGAACCGTATGTTTCATTCAGTGAATTTACGGTAGTTAGTTCTAAAATATTTTCATTAAAAGGTTCTAAAGTAGTTAATTTATCAAGATTTTTGTTAGGAGGTTCTAATGTAGTTATTTCTAAAAGATTTTCATTAAAAGGTTCTAAAGTAGTTAATTCTACAAGATTTTTGTTAGGAGGTTCTAATGTAGTTATTTCTAAAAGATTTTCATTAAAAGGTTCTAAAGTAGTTAATTCTACAAGATTTTTGTTATGAGATTCTAATGTAGTTATTTCTACAAGATTTTCATTAAGAGGTTCTAAAGAAGATGTTTGATTTTCTGAAGAGTGATCATCTAAGTTGTTAGTATCATTTGCAGGTATTGGCAGTGGTGTGTCAGTATAACTAGTGTCATTGGGTGAAATATCAGTATTATTTGTACTGCTCGTGGTAATATGGTAGCTTCCATTGAATATTAAATTATTTTCTGAACAATTACTAGCAGTATCGTCAATACTTTCTGTAATTGGTTCAGTTTCATTTAAATTATTGGTAATAATTAATGTATTGTTATCATCAATATTTGCCTGTGATGAATAACTTGATCCATTCGTCGTATCATTTCCACCACTGTCTACATTTAAATCGTCAAAATAATTGGGTTCATCTGCCTCAGTCACGTTAACCAGTTGAGAATAATCAAATGGAGCGGGTGTTCCCTGTTTCCTGAATTTCATGAGCTGTCGTTTGAACTCCTTAGAGTAGCCCCAGCAGTATGCTGCAGTTAAGAAAATAATGAGAGAATTAAGTACAGTGATAAATAGGGTAATGGATTTAAAGCATTTGTGAGTACGGGGTCTAACTTGTGATTAAATCATTTACCCGGTTCTAGAAATTTTTGCCGTATGAAAGTTCACAGCAGGAAAATTCACCACAAGATAATTCGTCGGACAGAACTTCCGCCACACGATATATTGATTTTGTTTAATTGCTGTTTTAGTCAAGTAGAAAATTGAATAATCTGAACGATGATGCTTTGTGGGCCTTCTGCTGATAAAACTTATTGATGTATACATTTTGTCATTACCATAACCAATGAGGATAGCTACAACATCCCTCCATGCAACCTGCGGGATTTCGCCCCATATCTCATTTGTAGAAAAACTAACCTAATCTTATACATTACAGTGATTTTCAATTGATTACAATTGTTGTCTAGTGCAATAATTATTGTAGCAATCACTAAATTAGAATGTATTTTTGTAAGCTGAGAGTTTAAAAGAATGCAGTGAATTTTCTTGCGTCGAATATTCGTGCAATGAATTTTCCTGCAGCGAATTTTCTTTCAGCGAAATTTCAGGACACGCCTTTACCCAATTATAGATTATGATCGGTATGTGACGCACTACTTACCAGATAGCTCCAGATTCACTCCAAGATTATCAGAGATGCCATAATGATCATTTTGATGACCTGACTGGAAAAGAACTGTCACATTCTTAGGAAGCGTATCCGACCAGACTTGAGCCCCTGTTATTTTCTTAGACAGTGGTCCACAAGACCTGAAATGTAGATTCGGATTTATTATAAGTTGAACTTTGACACAATTCAATAAAAGTGAATACTGTTTGTAAACCTTAGTAGCCTAGCCTCTGGCTCGTACGAACCAGTTTTCATGGGAAAATAGTAAATTACTTTAATTGTAAACCGATTTGTGAGCTGTCTTTAAATGACATGCTTTTTCAAGAAAAATAAAATGTAGTTTACAGTAGTTATTACAAAATGTATTAAACGTATGAGATAAATTCTCATCGGCAATTGACTCTAGAGGATTATCGAATGGTCTTCAACGAATCATGGTTGATTCTACTTCCTCGAATTAGAGAGGAGATTTCGACTGAGAATTTTCGGCGAGTTATGGAAGACTCAACTTCCCCGAATTACAGCAGGCAGCTCATAGATGTATCTTCGGTGAGTTATGGAAGACTCATCTTCCCTGAATGACAGCAGGCAGGTCATAGATTTATTTTGGGCGAGCTTTGGAGGACTCATCTTCCCTGAATTACAGCAGGCAGCTCATAGATGTATCTTCGGTGAGTTTTGGAAGATTCATCTTCCCTGAATTGCAGCAAGCAACTCGTAGATGTATCTTCGGCGAGTTATGGAAGACTCATCTTCCCTGAATTACAGCAGGCAGCTCGACCTCGTAGATGTATCTTCGGCGAGTTATGGAAAACTCATCTTCCCTGAATTACAGCAGGCAGCTCGTAGATGTATCTTCGGCGAGTTATGGAAGACTCATCTTCCCCGAATTACAGCAGGAATGTCTTCGATGATCATCGACGCGTTATGATAGACATATCGCCCCCTAATTATTCCAAAATGAATTATAGCAGACACGTCTTCGATGAAGATCGCTGAGTTACGACAGACTCATCTTCCTCGAATAATAGCGGACATTTCTTCGATGATCTTCGGTGATTTGTATGAGTTATCATATACATTCAAAAGTGTCCGTGATTCAAAGATTGCAATTACAGTGTATATATATATAATACTATACATATTTTCCATCATTTAGAATAAAAGAGAAAAGATACAGAAAAAAAATTAAATAATATTCATTCATAAGAACTTTAAAAACACGCAGGTTATCATATTGTATAAATCTCAACCAAATCCTACTTCTGCCATGTCCAAGATGGCCCAGTGGATATGTCGCTGACTTCAATTCTCCATGAGACTACAGTCGCAGGAACGAGTCCCTGTCACACCACTTCATTTGTTTCTCCATTTTTTTCATTTAATATGTATATAAAAATATGTAACATTAAACTAATAGATATAAAGCCAAACGTACGTGTGTACCCTACATGATATAAAGTTAAAAATAAAACAAAATCGTAAATACCTCTGAAATGATAATTTCTATTATATTTAACCGTATAAATTGAATAAATCTGCTTAAAATCATGCTTGAATCACCAATAATATTGAGGTGATTATGTGAATTGTTTTCGTATCAATCTTCCATGAAACGGCTTAAAATTGCACTTGAATCATCGTTGATTTAAAGACGGTTACAGTCGGTTATGCATGTGCTTCTTCGATGGGTCGACGATCATCCTGCCTTATTTTATACGAACAATCTTGGATAAAACGGACACTTTTTCGAATATTTATCGAAAATTCTGGGAGCGATCAAATGTCTAGGGTCAAGGTCATCTATAACTCAAAAAGTATACAACCATGTTGTATGGAACTTGGTGGGACGATTGATCAATATCCAAAACCATGAAGTTGAACTTTGGGAGCGATCGGGTAATAGGTCAAAGATCAAGGTCAAGGCCATTTATAATATATTATTGTGCCAAATTGCTTAAGATTGTCTTAAAAGTATTGTGCCAAATTGCTTAAGATTTAATTGGTCTATTGGTCACTGTCCAGATACCATCTGGTAGAATTTCGAGAGGAATCCAGTCAATGGTAAAGATCATTTATAACTCAATAATAAAAAAAAGTATTCAATCAAATTGCATGAAACTTGGTGGACGATTGGTCATTATCCACAATCCAGTTAAAAGTTTATTTGATTTTAGGAACGAACGGATCAAGGTCATTCATAACTCAAGTATTATTGGACGGTCAAGGCCATTTATAAGAAGCAGCAAAGTATGCGCTTTGCCGAATGCATGTAATCTAGTTAAAATGATACAATTTTATTGAATAAAAAAGATAATGTACCAAAGAACAGGTTCATAAATCCACTATTTGAGTGGACCTTTTCGGGCAGAAATAATAAAGGGAAAAACTTATAAATTCATAATTTCATTTATGGTAACACACATAATCAATAAATAATTCGACAAACAAACAGCTAACTATTACAATTTCTACATTTAATTGTGGGACTGAGCTATTTTACAGCCTTATATGAATTTAGGTAATGTTTTTTTAAGAGACTTCTTGAACATAGAAAGAGATTTGCTATTCTTAACATCAGTAGGCAGAGAACTCCACAATCGAGGACCAGCAAACAAAACATTTTACTGAATAGAGTAAGTCGTGGTTAATTGACCAACAGATCACCTATCTGTCTGGTTTCATAAGAATGGGCTGGCAAGTGAAATGAGTGAAGGTTCTTATGCATTTAGACAGCTAGTAAAAAATCACGAACATCTTCAACTTTAAACAAAGGGTCTGTGTGATACTGCCTTCATGTTCCGATTTTGCAGCACTAATACGTTGCGATTTACTATTATCATGAAATCAACTGCAAAATATGAATAGAGAATAGCATTTAATCTCTTCATAGATATTAGCAGTTAATTACATGACAACAAAACAATACTATTACAGCAGCAATTTTCGAACATGAAGACATTCAGGGTAGTAATATTCAATAACTTTTCGGTAAATAAAGTTAGAATAGATCTTAGCAGGAATTTTCAAGTAGTCTAATACAAATTGCTAGTTTGATGACGATATGCAGAACAATGGGCTAAATTTTAATGGTCTAACAGTCTGGAATACGATTTCTCTTCACATTTAGTAGAAGTATTAAATCATTTTAAAAAATTGCTAAGAGCTTCTAACTGTACAATATTGGTCAATTTGAATCTCTAATAACATCTTTTTTCTTATTTGATAAGTTCTACCTTTCATACATCAGTTCATATTTCCAAGAATCATTTCATTCATCCATAATTGCATAAAAGTTTTTTCCATGAAATATCGAGAATAATTGGTTTTCTTCAAAGTATTAGCTTATTCAAAAAACATTCTAGTATTACATTAATCGGTATTCATGTAGGAGGATATCGATAGTCATCAACGATTTCCCATGAACAATTAATTAACCCTAATGAGTTTGACGTTCAGAAGGTATGGGAAGGTTTGACTATGTGTTTAAAAAACAAATGTCTTATTCATAAACCTACGGCACTGCATTTTTTTGAAATTGTTAGCATATATGTTCCGCGCAATTTTCCGATATTACTCAATCTCGAGAATGCGCTGTGCGTTTTTTAGGATCTTGAAAATGTGTGACAATCTCAACATTTTCAAGATCCTTAAAACGCGTAACGCATTTTTTCATATAATTTTATGGAAAACTTTTATTTATTTTAATTTATTTAAAAAACGATAGTTTTACATTAAAAACGAAGGAAAAACCAATGAGGTTGATTCCAAGCCTTTGGTAGAATGTTTGATATTTAAGTAACATTAAAATATGAGTTTTGTTCAAGTTTTCATTAAGAACTAACTAAAGCCTTATTACCAATATATTACTAAGTTGTTATATATAGCTTTAAATGTCATATTTTGATGAAAGAACCAATTGAATGCATAAATAATTGATTATTTACCCCATCACTGTTGGTCTTGCTTAATACCCTTTACCTGCCTTGCACACTCTCGAGATTGTAGCGCATATTCAATGATCCTAAAAACGCGCAGCGCATTCTCGAGGTTGTGAAAATTAGCAAATGGCACGGAACATATATACTAAATTGGTGTGTACGAAATTTCAAGCAAAAATACTGAACATTTAAGGAGAATTAAATACACAGGTACTTTGTGTTCTCCATGAAAACGTATGGACTTATGTATGTTTAGAAGATATACCAAAATGTATTTCTACGTTGCCACACGTCACCACATCACAATTAACTCCCTAATTTACGTGATTTACGCCAATACGTGAATATTTTTTTAATTTTATAAATAAAAATATATTTGGTATTTATGTAGGAACAAAGTCAAGAAAAGCGGACAAAATTAAAAGAATGACATGAAAGATATAAAGGTATTTAAAAAGGATGTACTTAAAAACACATGTCAAACTCATTAGGGTTAGAATGAATGATCAGACAATAACCAAGGCAATGTTAAAATGAATCATCTACAAAATGATGATGACAATAATGCAAAGTGTGTTCGTTAGGTATTTTCAATGAATCTTTATTTTTTGTGAGTATCTTAATGAATACCTATCTATTTTTAAATGAAGGTTTTTGTGAGAAAAATAGCGAGGGGCAAATTCGTTATAAACATTTTCTTAGAAGAGTTTTAGGGTGAGTAAACTTTCCTGAGGTTGGTCAGTAGGGTCAAGAACTCATTATACAGGGTGTCCCAAAAAAAACGATACCCAAATTTCAAAGGCTGTAATTCAAAAACTATTAAACTTACAAAAAAAGGAAAATCAAATTTTGTTTATCAACATTTTTCTATCTCTATACAAAATATTAGATGAATCGATTGAACGGTTTTCTTTTAGCTGTATTTTTAGTGACCGATACCAAAAACCTGCTTGCGCACATTCAGTAAAACACTTATTTCACTGTTCGAATCGTTCAAGAAGCACTTACAGAAAATTTGCAACTCACTGCAATAAAAAGTGGATTAGATGTTACTAAATCTACATTCAACAGATTTGTAACCTTAGATTTGAAGTGACGAAACAAACACCTAAATACCGATCTTCCTCTGCGGCTTAATTTTGCTGATTGCTTTTAGCAAAAAAATGTCCGGTTTGTGGACGATAATGTGGTTGGTGATCAGACCACTTTTCATTTGAATGGTAAAATAAATTATCATAACGTTCGCACATATTCCCCGAAGAACCAACCACCTACTTTCAATTTTGACGTAAGAATATTGTGAGAGAAAGTCTGTGTGTGGAACGGACTAGGTAGCAATGGCTGACTTGGCCGTATCGTCTGTCCTTATTTTTACAAAATAATTAAAATGGAGATATATACCTTGAACTGATAAATGATAAAATCTTTCCAAGAAATCGAGAAATACATGGAAACAAAATCAACCGAACCTGGTTGGTTCAGGATGGGTTCGGAACTGTTGCTGTAAGGAAAAACTAAATGAGCTATTCGGTACAACGCATTATCGCCCTGAATCATCGTTACGAATGTCCCACCAGATCGCCCGAAATGATTTATAGGAGGAACATTATTTTTTTTGGTTGCATATTAATAAACGCCTTTTATTGTTATAATAACGGTTTTAAATAAACAATTTTAATAAACTGTTGAAAGTTATTAAAATCATGGTTTTAATATTATCTAAAATTCGAAGTTAAACGAAAAGTGCGCAAGCCGGTTTTTGGTATCGGTCACTAAAAATACTGTGTAAAAAAAACAATTGAATATATTCATCTAAAATTTTGTACAAATATGAAATAAATGTTGATGAACAAAATGTGATTTTTAAATTTTTCATAGGTTTAATAGTTTTTGAATCACAGCCATTGAGATTTGGGTATCTGTTTTTTTGGGACACCCTGTATAGGTTATTTATGAATTTAAAAATATATGGAAAAGTATTGAATCCAATATTAAAGAATAAAAACCATTTTTGCAATATAACAATAAGTGCGATGATAAGATAAATACGTAGGCATTATTTTCAAGTAATGATAGTAATGACGATGAGTTTACCAACCTGCTGATTCTGTTACCGTTGTACATGATATCCAAGTGGTCCTGCAGGCAGGCGTGAGACCGTTTGATTTTACTGGGCCTCACAGTGTAGACAATCATCCCATAGCGACAACTGGAACCGATCTGGTGAAATAAATGTAGGAAATGCACAATTTTGAATGAATGAAATGTCTTGGCTTATTTTTTCTTCTGTTTTGGTTGTATTCTTCTATTTTATTATTTGTACCATAAAACACATTTTTTTGAACAAAGAATATTATTTCGTAAATCAGAAACGTAATAATCTTATGCTATAATTAATTGCTAATCAAAATATGCTCATTAAAGAATAGAATTCTGCTCAATTATCAGAAGTCACCAAGCTGAAGAAATTCTATCTGGTCACCGAGACTGTGTCAAGCTTGCCCTCAATAATGGCATAATGATAGCCAAAGTAATAAGATTATTATTATTTATAAAATAAAATTACCGACGATCATGAGGATAAATTTAAAGAAAGATTATAGCTAAATTTCCAATTTCTCTTATTTCATTTTGTATGTTCATGGAAGTCGATTGCACGAACGATTGGTAATGATTATTGTATAATATATTATAAACAATGAATTCGTGATTTGAAATAGACTACAATCATCGGACATGAAGATGATGAGTTCTTTCTTCTCAGATGTATCAGTACCATACGATATGACAATTTACAATTTAAGGCACCATACGATATGCATCAGCAATATACGATAGGACAATTTACCACCTGTTTGTTCATGTAAATAGCCAGTAGTATTAAATAAACTAATTATATTTTACAAACTACTGAGTAATTAAACTGCAGCTTATTGGAAGGAGACTTCGACAAGTTATATTTACAATATTAATCATAAATAATCAATACATACTATTTAAACAAAATAAATATGTTAATAATTATAAATATATTGAAGTTGTATCATATAATATCATTGTTTGTCTGCCAGCTTGATACAATTAATCACAACTAGTTTTTTGTTAATTTAGCTCAAGAAGAAGAAATAAATACGAAAAAATTGAAAAGTTAGTTCTTATTTTCTATTAATCTGTTTTTATTGATTACAATATTTTTTGATATGACATATTGTACTGGAATGAATACCAGAATATGTTAGCATAAAATATTTGGTAGTAGTTTATTTCTAGTTAATACTCGTTATTAGAAATTTAAATATTCAAGTTGTAAAGTTCATTAATAGACACTGATGGTTGTACATTTTGGGATGTTTTTTTTTCATACTTACATGCAAGACCCATGAACAATTCAAATCCTGAGGATATGTGTGCTGGTCTCCAAATGTTGGAGTATGAATGACTTTATGGAATACTCTGTCCTTCAGTTCTTGAATTGGTTTGTGAGGATCTAAATCAAATAACCACGAATCACCGCATTCTAGGGAAGCAAAAGTAAGTATTAGCTGTTACTATAGAGATATATGTATAGCATCGGCAAAAGGTATCAAAAACTTACTGTCAATTTTACGGGCTCTCAATCCAGTGTTTGATGATGATACTTTCCTAGATTTCCCAATATCTGAGTCGTTATCAGTTTCCAGTGACACTTTTCCAGCAGATATTTCCGAGGTTTCTTGTACTCTGTTCCTAACTTTGTTGATGCGGGAGTTTTTCCTCCCTTTATAGTATTCTCCGGTCCAGTTCTTTTTCGCCCCGTACTCCGGATCGACAATTCGCCAAGCTGTCTGCTTGTGTTTCTGTAGTTTTCTCTTCAGTAGATTTAACTTCTCAATTGGCTCATCAGGAAAAGACAATAGCGAACTTTCGGGAATTTCAGTTGCATTTTCGATAAATCCATCGATGTCAGTAGAGTTTATGGCATCTGTTGTGGTATATTTTTCAGTAGTTGATAACAACTTATCCATGGAGGTAAATGTATCAAGATTATCTTTCTTGGAATCATATGTCAATTTCATTGGTTTATTGCTGAGATTTTCATCTGTTTGCAAATTTTCTGTTAAATTCGTTGAATTCTGTATTCTGTAATGCAATAGAACATATTCTATATTTTAATATTAATTATTCATCATCAATCTTTAAACTATATGTTTTAATTGAACACATCCGTTCAATAAATTTTTTCACCACACTTCTAGATAATATTGAGGATTTGCATGAACACGTCCTATAAATAAGTTATTCTCATATTTAGTTAATTGCTAGAAATGTACAATAATGTCATATTATTTAATTCTCAAGAAGATATAAGAATAATATTTAGAAAGAATGTTTCAATTAAAAACTGAATTACATTTTAGAGAGAATTGGAAGATAGTCATACAATTTCTTTTCCGACTGTTTTTTTTTTCATAATTTAAAAGGAATTACAGGTAATGTAGGCAGCTACATCGTAGATTCTCAGCTTAAAATATTTTTTAACAAAGTATTTTGCAGTATAAACATCCATTTCCAAGTGAATTTTAATGTTGAAATATAAAGTCCATTAAGATACAGTTTTCTATTTATGTGAGGTATGAGCATTCGAAAAATTGTTATATTCGTCTAATTGACTCTCCGTATCAAATATTATAATAATATATGAGCGGAGAAGCACACAATGAATTACGAGACATTTTTCAAGTCCTATTTTGTATCACATTGTATCTGACTTAAAGTTATTTCAGAGACGTTAGTTTATCCGAAGATAGATTAATATTTTATTTATGAATGATATAGGATTACAGAGATAGTCCAATATATATTTCACTTTCAAAAATAATAGTGGAAATAATTCAAATCAATTTTCGTAAGACTCACTGGTTATTGGACTTCTCCCCCTGGACACCATTTCTAGCACTGGTGACGGACCCCCAAAGTCGGGATGGTCCTGGAGCTTTACGACCAATTTTCCCATCCTCATTTTTCTTCAGCTGCAGAATCAATTTGTAGAAACTTCCTGAGATAAAATTATAATAAGATTAAAATGGAACCAGAATTCAATAAACATCTGAAAATAGAAAAAATGTTTTCTATAATTTTAGCAAATTGAGATATGCTACAACATATTTCCTTGTTCTTATTAGAATGTAAGAAGTATATATGATAAATTAGTAATTACTTACCAGGGTAGAAGGCTGTGGCGGAGTATATGAGAGTGAACATCAGCACACAGAAAGTGGCGGTGGTTTGGTGGAACTTCATCCTGTAACACAGGGAGATGCATTTAGAGCAAGAGGTGGAATTGTAAATTGTGCTGAGTGCCTTTGAATACTATTATTAGATTCGGGAAAAAATAATTTCCCTATAATATGATTTACCAGGAGAATAAAAATTATTTTATTGTATTAAATGTCATCAAAGTTAATTAACAACAGTTGTGAATATACACTATTTATTTCTATCGCCTTAATTCAATAAATGATAATAGTTAAATGTCTAAGTTTAATAGCTAGTTTGTAATTCCTTACGTTTTCTATTAGAATTTTCCTCTGGAATTACAAGATTGACTGTTCCATCACATAGGTTGGCTAAGGTGTCCGGGTGCTTCAGTTACGCCATTCGGGTAAGGTGTCCACTACCTTGATAAATGCTTTGGTTCTCTGTCTGAAAAAGAACAGTGTGATGTAAATAGAAAATGTTGATAATTAGGTAATAGGCAGTAATGAGATAGAATTATAGAACTAAATAATGGTTTAAACTATTACATCAAATAATTTCATGATTGTATGTATCTTGGTAGACACAAAGTATAGCTATATAAGGAAAAACAATACAACATTCTTGTATTATTTCAAGGATATTGAATCTTATAATGAATCTTATAATGAATCTTATAATCTTATAAGATCTTAATCTTATAATCTTATAATTGAATCTTATAATCTTATAAAAATAATTTCAATATGGCTACCTCTACTAGTGCTCATTGGGTTAAGAAAATATTTCAAACAATATTTTGACATACATCAATAATGATATAAACGATATAGATAAAATTTTGTATATGCTCAAAAATTATACCAAATACATAATAATAATTATTTATCCTATACTTAAGTAGGAACAAATAATAAAATAGAATATATTGTAGACTAGATCATTTAAAATAATTTCGTTTTTCAGTTTTCTACCATGAAGTACATTTTACTAAACTGCGTAAGGTCGGACGGGGTATCACCGCGCGCACAATCCTGCAAACTCTGCATTTACTCAAAAACTAATTTTACAAGAGAAACTCTTTTTCTTCTGATCACGAATGAGGATGGTTTACAACCAGTTTCAAAATAGTACCTAAATAAATGACTACTTATTGGCAATTTTTCGTGCGCAACTTTAAGTGAGTGTATGAAGGGGTATTACTGCGCACATGAAGGGACATAACTGCGCATTGCAAAATAACAACACTCCTGTCACCCACCTAAATCCCTCTTCTCCCCTTTTTGATACCCCTCCCACCCCCTATCAAAACCCTGTTCTTTACTCATCTAAATATCCCTCTCCTCTCATGTCCCCCTCTCTTTCCATCTAAATCCACATCTTCTCCCATCAAACTCACTCTCTCCTCCCATCGTAATCTCTCTCTCTCTTCCCATCTAAATCCCCTCTTCTCCATCTAAATCCCCCTCTACTCATCTATTTCCTCATCTCCCCAATCTAAATCCTCCTGTCCCCATCTAAATGTCTGTATATTGTTAATCAATATTATGATTAAACCAGTGTACTTTCCCGTTAAAAATAACGGGTCATCATCAATATCAATTTATTACCCATTATTTGGTTACTTTTAATGAATTAAATTTAAATTAAATTTTCTGCATAGTCTAATTTATTTTATAGATAAAATTCATTTAAAAATTGAATAAAAAACAGGGAAATTTAAATATCAAGTCAATATATTCCCGTGCGTATCATAGTTACATTCTTCATGTTTAATACCCGTAGTGTAAAAGCAGACACCAAATAAATAAATAAATAAACACACTAAGGAAATTATTAGTATATATAACACCTTATTAAATATTTATGCCTCTATTAAGAGCTAAAAACTCATAATTTTTTATATATTTTTACATACAAATATGTTTATTGATGATGTGCAGTGATACCCCTTTACTTATTAATTATCTGGGGTATCACTGCGCACGGTTGTGGCAGGAAAACTGTTAAAACTGAGAAGTTGAAATTTTGACATGATGTAACTGTTAATGTTTGTGTAAACATGTTGAAACAATATGATTCTATACATCTTGGTTCTAGAGTTATTGGAGAGTTTGCGGGATTTAAATATCACTAGCGCAAACTTTTTTCAGGTCGTTTTGAGAGCACCAAATACATCGCGACTTGACTCTAGAAATACTAATAGGATACTGGTGCAAAATGATGTTTAAGGGAGAAAAGAAGATGCTTGAAACGATGGTGCAATCAAATTTAGGCTAAAACTAGTTGTTTTAAAATTATAAGAGGTGCGGGGTGATACCCCATAAAAAGGGTATGCACGGTGATTCCCCGTCCGACCCAACTCTATACACTGAAAAAATAGTGTCATTTTATCCATATCATTCAATTCTATAATTAACATTTTCTCTTGTTTTCATTGACTATAATCATTCTAATCAAAGTTAACTGGACTCTGTAGTGGTAATATATCGAGTCAGAACCATCTGTTAGAGTAATTTAATGACTCGTGATGTTTGTTCAGTGTTAGAACAGTAAATCCAATGCACATGTGAGTGATTTAATGTGAGAATTGGTAATATATTCCGCTTACAATTAATTATAGTAAATGATTATATTTTCATACGGTTCAAATGGATTAAATTACAGAATAATATAATGCAATTATTATTTAAATAACAAATATACAGTTACTGAGGTTTTTTTTCAAAAGTAAACCTTTTTTTTTTGAAAATATAAATCTCATTATTGAAATAGAGTTATTCATGAATTTGATTAATTTTAACTTAATGAACAGATATCTAATATTACCTGGGTATAGGCTAATTCAACGCGGAAAATTCAACCGAATAAATTCTTTCGCTGGAATTTACTAATATACATGAAATATAACAAAAAATAGAGAACGATTGAAAAAAAGAGAGTTTTTTTAGGAAGACAGACTAAAATTAATTATATGGTTAAATAGTTTAAAAATTGTAAGCAAAAATATAAGTTGGGCCCAGATTTATAGTTTTCATTAAATTTAATCAATTTATTGTAAACTACATTACAGAAATGTTTTTATCAGAGAAAAGAGTCGCTGTGATGATGTACTATCAGAGAAAAGAGTCACTGTGATGATGTACTATCAGAGAAAAGAGTCACTGTGATGATGTACTATCAGAGAAAAGAGTCACTGTATGATGTACTATCAGAGAAAAGAGTCACTGTAATGATGTACTATCAGAGAAAAGAGTCACTGTGATGATGTACTATCAGAGAAAAGAGTCACTGTGATGATGTACTATCAGAGAAAAGAGTCACTGTGCTGATGTACTATCAGATAAAAGAGTCACTATTATGTTGTACTATCAGAGAAAAGTCACTGTGATGATGTACTATCAGAGAAAAGAGTCACTGTGATGATGTACTATCAGAGAAAAGAGTCACTGTGATGATGTACTATCAGAGAAAAGAGTCACTGTATGATGTACTATCAGAGAAAAGAGTCACTGTGATGATGTACTATCAGAGAAAAAAGTCACTGTGATGATGTACTATCAGAGAAAAAAGTCACTGTGATGATGTACTATCAGAGAAAAGAGTCACTGAGATGATGTACTATCAGAGAAAAGAGTCACTGTGATGATGTACTATCAGAGAAAAAAGTCACTGTGATGATGTACTATCAGAGAAAAGAGTCACTGAGATGATGTACTATCAGAGAAAAGAGTCATTGTGATAATGTACTATCAGAGAAAAGAGTCACTGCATGATAATGGTATAATTCTCATATTTGTATTTCCTATTTAGTCATATCTAACATATTTATCGTCGTATTACAAATACCAAAGTTTATTTTGAGAAATTTTAGATTATAATATTGTCAAAACATTCTTTACAGATACACTTTTATTTATTTGGTCATTAATTATATATAACATCATTTCTCTATAGCTTTTACGTCATTCTGATAATATAGTTATAACATCACATATTAAATGTGGAAAGTTATTTTCATCAAAAAATAACATATTTCATTCTATAATGAATTACTAACAATTTCAGCTTCAATGCTGGTTTTGAATGATACCCAATTCCAATGAAAGAACAAAACTCCCTATATTTATAATATTCTTTATGACTGTCAGTGTTTTTTTATTGATTTGCCGTCTAATTTACCTCCCGAGTGTACGTACAGTCAAAAGAAAGGTATAACTGTAATAATATTTTTACACTTTTCTAATTTCGCTATCCATCCTAAACTTAAATAATCATAATGCTTTTTTACTGAATATAATTCTGCTGGATACAGAAACATGAAAACAAATTTGTATGATTTGAAAAGAATAGGAAATTTTAATTTGACAAATCAGCATCATGTAGTGACTATTTTATCTGATAGTAGAAGCAACTACTATTAATGTTGATTATAGATATTATTTATGAAACCAAAGGTCTAATAATAGTTATATAAATAATTCAATAAATCTAAAACTTCACCCACAATTCCCCAAAGAAAAGTCTAAACTGCCATTAGCTTTAAGTAAAGTGCTATAATGCTATAATCCTAAAGAGATTTTGGAAACTTGAGGAATATTTCAAAGTAAAGTTTAGAGATATAAAACTGGATTAGAATTTATAGTTTGTATCTCTTGCAGCTTTGCCTAATTTTACAAATTAATCCTTAACGACTGAAAAAAATACAAAGAAAGTTGGGATTGGAACGTAACTGAACAGTTTTCAAATTCCACGTAAAATTGTCTATGAACTAATATTTTTTTTATAATTGTTCGAAAATTACTACTATGAGAATAATAGAAATATAAATAGTAAAATATACAGTGAAAACACTCAAAGAATATCAATTTTGAGACAATACACACAAATTATTCAATTTCGTTGTCAGTGTCAAAAATGAGGCAACGAAATAGGTTAAGTCTGTCTCTAAGGATTAATTTGTCAGAATTAGAGTATCATTTAGACTCGGGAAGTATTCCGAAACTCTTCAGGTAAAAGTCTCTAGCGGTATCTAGAATCTCTTTAGTCTTAGGTTGTAGTATTATTTGGTAATTATTTAGTTTTAGGCTCTATTAGTATCTGGAAACTATTTAGTTTTCTTATTTCAAGTTCATTGTCGCTGTTCCAAGTTTTTAATTGCTAGTGGGAAAGTTTTTTTGATCCTTAGGAGACACATTTTTCAGTCGGGGTGAAACTTACAAAAAGTTCTTCAATTTATTATTGTTTCGTGTCACGCAACATTTTAACTTTTATGTGAAATTAAAACACATCATCTGACCTTAAAAAATCATTAGCACACATATTAATTATAATTGATAAATACTTTGAAATTTAAGCATATATCATTTGATTTAGATACAGTAAAGATATTACGTTGTTGTTATTTAATACAAAAATAATTGAGATAAAACTAAAGTTTGTTTGTTGTAATTACAAATAATTTGCATACATTGACACTTATGATTTCAGTAATTATGAGTAAATTAGAGTATATCCAGTCACTGGTATTATAGAGACTTACATCACCAGTCACTGGTATTATAGAGACTTGCATCACCAGTCACTGGTATTATAGAGACTTGCATCACCAGTCACTGGTATTATAGAGACTTGCATCACCAGTCACTGGTATTATAGAGACTTGCATCACCAATCACTGGTATTGTAGAAACTTGCATCACCAGTCACTGGTATTGTAGGAACTTGCATCACCAGTCACTGGTATTGTAGAGACTTGCATCACCAATCACTGGTAGTGTAGAGACTTGCATCACCAATCACTGGTATTGTAGAGACTTGCATCACCAGTCACTGGTATTATAGAGACTTGCATCACCAATCACTGGTATTGTAGAGACTTGCATCACCAATCACTGGTATTGTAGAGACTTGCATCACCGATCACTGGTATTGTAGAGACTTGCATCACCA
Source organism: Caprella mutica (assembly GCA_947561585.1). NCBI lineage: Eukaryota > Metazoa > Arthropoda > Malacostraca > Amphipoda > Caprellidae > Caprella > Caprella mutica. Next base: position 61,091 of record CANNZV010002550.1, on the reverse strand, counting down.
ATCACTGGTATTGTAGAGACTTGCATCACTAATCACTGGTAGTGTAGAGACTTCCATCACCAATCACTGGTATTGTAGAGACTTGCATCACCAGTCACTGGTATTGTAGAGACTTGCATCACCAGTCACTGGTATTGTAGAAACTTGCATCACCAGTCACTGGTATTGTAGAGACTTGCATCACCAATCACTGGTATTGTAGAAACTTGCATCACCACAATAACTTATAACAGTTCAGAAAGAATTATCTGGACTGTCTTCTATTTCGTAACGGTGATCTGTAACGGTCTGTTTACAACAGTACTGTTGGATTTTTACACACAATTTAAATGAGAGAGAAATAAGTTCAATTTATAGTTGCGACAGTTTATTTGCTGAGTAATTTACTCCTGTTATAACAGCACCCTTACAAACAACAACAGAACAATAACTATTGTAGTAATTTACACTAATTAAAATAGCAAACTGCAAATTTTAATTACATTTTTCATTTTTATTTACTTAGCGTAAATAGAGGATAATTAAATAATTAGTGTAAATTATTATTAAAACATTATAGGTAGAAAAAGTAGTAAATTAATTGCTTCAGCCCAATAATTGTTTTCGTTCTATTATCATTCTTACAACACAAATAAAATTCCAACACCATTTTTAAAAATGAATTTAAATAAATACTTGATTGAAAATTTATTTGAACTTAATTGCAGAAAATAACACTGATGTTGATTTCATTTAATCATTTACAATATATTACAATGACGTAATTAAATATCAGTGAGTCGCAATAAGTCACTGTCTCTTTGAGTCACTGTCTCTGTGAGTCACTGTCTCTATGTCACTGTGAGGCACTATTTAATTGTGCGGCGTCATTGCATTTCTATGAGTAAAGTTATTAGTGATCTATTTGAGGGGAGGCAGGGACTTAGAAAGGGCCTTACCCCAGAGGGTCTATTGCCCCACCTCCTAACTTCCATCTGTTCCAACACTATCTAAAAACTGAGCGGTCCACCACAGTACGTTCTATCAGAAGGTCTCAACACAAATGGCAGTTATGTAGTTTGTTGTGTCCGCTAGTTTTTTGCACTGTACACTTCATGATTGTTCAGGGGTCAGCACGCCCTTGATAATTCTAGGTCCTTTCGCCGAGACCACATTCAGCGAAAACACATTTGCCGCACGACACTTTCGCCGAAAAGATGGCAATTATTTACCTTAGTGAGGTAAATAAGCCCCACACCCCCAACTCCCAATCAGACCACTAACCTAACCTTAGGTGGATAATATCTTTGATTATTTATAACGTATAGTGATTTTTTTTAATTTTTGGCGGAAGTATCGTTCGGCGAAAGTGTTTTGCGACGAATGTGTTTTCGGCGAGAGTGATTTTGGCAAAAGGACCGGTCACCCCTTCGATAAACATAACTGATATTTTTTTACTTACATTTCACACCTACAGTTTATAGTTATTACCCAATAAAATTATTACAGTTTTATGAAATAATTTTTTTTCTAGTATTGCAAATCAGACATCTCAATCAAAGAATTAAACTGGATTGTATAAACATTGGATTCAGGTACCATCAGTCATAAATTTGATACAACAATTATCATATTAACTCCATATATCATAAATTCTCATTCAAATTATCTATTTGATAGAACGTACATTGGGGTTTCCTACTGTTGTGCGCCGTACTGTGGTGCGCCGCTCAGCTTTTTGATACGTATCGAATATGTTCAAGAATCGAGAGAGCATTAACATAAATTAATTAGGGGACAATTGAGAGAACTAACTCACCCACTAATTCAACTTAATTTGATATTCATGGAACACAGAACACAAACTAGGCTGATAACAACACCAAATTGATAGGAATAGACTTTGTAATGTTAGACAAATGACTCAAATACTAAACTAAATAAATAACTAATTAAATATATGTAACAAACAAGACTGAAAAGAACACCAAATGGTAGGAATAGACTTTGAAATGTTATACAGTATATTGTGCTACTAGTTAAATAGGTAAATAAATAACAACAACAAACTGAAGAAGAAAGTATAGAACTAACTGAATGAAAAAGAAAATAAAGAATGACTAACTAATGAAATACTTAACTAACTAACTGACTGTGTAACTGAGAAGTTTCGTCACAAGGTATATCATATTGTCTGGTCAGACATCTGCATGATTTCATTAATCATACTCCTGTTGCAATAGATATATGTATTGCAATGTATATGAAGATGTCTATAATATAAATAATGCAAAGCTGTGAAGTAGGTATACAATTATAAATCTCTTTTGCAACTATAGTACTAACTTAAATATCTACGATGATAATTGTTTCTGTGAAATTTAATTGAAAATAAAAATCAAATTAAAACAACGATGTATTAATGTTTTTCGTCGGATTTAAATTTTCCTGAATGTATATATGAGGGTAGGAATTAAGATAATAAACAATATAGAGTATAAGTCTCGATTCCAATGCAGGGATATATACTGTATGTGCTTGGGGTATATGCTTTCAATGTGCTGATAATCAATCATTTCTATCAATTTACATATATGAAATATGTTCCTTTGAATTTATTGAGTTTTTAATGGTTTATTATATGTTCTAATACTCAATCACTGATAATATACACAACTACAGAAAATGGAAATTGTTATAACTTGCATTGGAATCGAGATTTACACTCTGTATTGTTTATTATCTTAATTCCTAACCTCATATATACATTCAGGAAAATTTAAGTCCGACGAAAAACGTTAATACATCGTCGTTTTAATTTGATTTTTATTTTCAATTAAATTTCACAGAAACAATTATCATCGTAGATATTTGAGTTAGTACTACAGTTGCAAAAGAGATTAATAATTGTATACCTACTTCACATCTTTACATTAATTACCAAACCTATATATTGACTATTCACAATCCTCATTTATTATCTCATATTGATTTACTTATTTATTCATTTATTTGAACAAAATATTCCCTAATATATTTCAATTCAATTAGAACGCCGGGGTACATACCAATTGTAAAAATGAAAAATATCGAAATAATAAAAACAAAATTAAGGAGACTGTATTAAATGTGCCCGTAAAGCTCTAAAAGGTTTCTGGGACTGTAAAAAGGATTGTGTAATTACCTAATTATACACGGATAAAACTATAAGCTATCTAAGAGAACATGATAAATTTAACAAGAAAATAGAAATAATTATACACATATCATCATTCAAATTTGATTAAAAGTATAGAATGTGAGAAGCGCTTTAAAACAGTAAATAAAAGTACAAAATCACAATGAAAGATCAATGTAAAGACTAACATTTACCTAAATTGATTAAGTTTAATTCAGGTTTGAAGGAGTGCAGACTGTTGTTTGTATTAGAGAATCAAGGGTCCTTTCAGATTTTAAACCTTACTGTGAATAAAACATTGCTAAGTAGTTTTTTTTTCTAGATAAAGGGATATTAAATTTACAATTGAAAGTTGGAAATCGTATTATACATGTAAATATTTCCTGGCGATACTCTCATATTAGAATCTGAATTGGAAAAAAAATTATTTGCACACATAAATTGAGCAGCGGTATATATGAATAAATTGAATATCCTTCAATTTTAGTAGACTACTATCTTTAAATAGCTGATTAGTATGAAAGAAATATGGAATACACCAAATTAATGAGCGAATAGTTTTCTTCTGATAAATTTTTAACTTATTCTGGTTACATTGACTACCATTGTATACAAAATCTATTCTGTGAATGAAATATGGATCAATAAAGGAATATGTAGTAGATATATGAAAACCTTTTTAGGCAGGAAATGGTGAGTTTTATAGAGGATTCCAAAAGTGATTGATATGGGCAAATATGGGTAAAGTTCTCTGAAAAGTCAATTTATTATCTATAAAATGCCAAGAAATTAGGGACTACTGTAACAAGTTGCAATTTATTATCCAGTTATTGAAAAAATTTGACTCAAAATTTATTGTAATATAAATCATAGGTAAATAATCCCATCAAAATAAAAGAATGAATTGCAATCATCTGCTAATATACATACATGCAAATATCCGTATAGAGTACATACTTGAATTTATTAGGCCAATGGATTATATCATCAATGAATAATAAAAGGAGTGGCCCCAGTATTGCTTCACAGTTTCGAATATTATAAGTCAAGCGATACACTTAATGTTGAAGAAGTTTCCAAGTTTCTTTTAGTTTCAAATAAAAAAAAATAATTGGAATGACTTTCAAGTATAACCGTGAACTCAAATTACAGCTAAAATATTCGATAAAATTAAATATGATGGTCCTCATACCATTTCATCTTCACACGAGCAATCTTAATAGGAATAATAGCCCATGAAAGAAGCAGTAACCATCAGAGAATATTGCCAGGACTTTTAGTAACAATTGCCAAAGAGAATATCAAGATATTGCAGTCTGAAACATCGCAGATATTCTTCTGTCTTTGAACAGACTGAGAACATAAACCTGACTGGTAGTTGAAAATTAGAATTGGTAAATAATATCATTTTGCATTTAAATATTCATCTCTTCACCCATTTTTTATGACTTTAATCCACTTGACATCTAAATATTTTCAGTGGAAAGTAGATCTTCCTGATTGCAACTCATTCATGGTCTTCTTTACGGTGCTTCCAATGAACAGACATGATTGCAATTTGTATTCTATTTAAGTAGATTTAATTCCGTCAACAGTCCTTTCAATAGAAGAACCGTGCAGTGATTCAGCGTCAGTTCTGTCAGAATTGCTCTGGTTGGTACTTTCCTTTACTCTAACTAATTCTCTGGAGGATTTATCTCACACTCATCTCTTGCTGATGGAAAATCTGCTATATCAGCTCTTGAAATTTGTTCCTCTTGATATTTATTAGAAAACTTATTTTCCGACGTTAGGTAGAGAAACTTCTCAGTATTCTAACACTCATTCACACTCACAGTAATTGGAAAGTAGGGGTTGATGTTGTTTAACATGGATGCTGAATCAGAAATTTCAAAAGATCAGATTGGTTCATAACCATGTTAATGTCTAGTGTCCGAGTACTGTGTTGTTCCCCTCGAGTTAATCCATTATGCCCTCAGGCGACAAGTATCTCCTTTCAAATGGTGTATTTGGTGAGGGTTTTTTTAAAGATATTTTCCTTTAATGACTAGATAAACACATGCGTATTCTTTCATTTACTAGAGTACATAATGTACGCTTGCATTATTAAGCACTATTTTTTTTTTTTCGGAAATTAATAAAAAATGTGAATTATTACCGTGCACTAATAAAATATCACAAATATTCCTGTTTTCCACGCTCAAATTAATTTAGGGCATAAAAGTCTATAAAATATGTTACTGGAATGAAACCTCGCAGATAAAATTGAAATAAATTCTGAAAATAGCGAACATTTTACTAAATCATTCGTTTTATTCAGATGAAGAGTATCTTTGTTGATCTTTTACAGCACTTGATTCAACTTTACTTACACTGAGTATTAATATGGTTCACCTGAAGTAACTACCTGTGAAATGTGGACACGGTTAGTTGAATTTACTCTCTTAGCATCTTTAATCAAATAAATGGCAATGTTATACCTTTCAACAATACGCATGATTTGAAAGAAAAGTTTCTATAGAATGTAGAGCGTAGCGGTAATGTTACACCACATTTCAAAACGAGGTCAGAATTACTTCAGTTATTTCAATAAATGATATAACATTATGTATCTCCAGATTAGGATTGCCATAGTGGAGAATATTCATGTTTACATTTCAATCTTCATATAAAAGACCTATTAATGATAAACAGTAGAGTGGAAAAAATATATGTAGTCAATCCTCACCAATTTAATGTAATAACTAATATTGTCAGTGCAGTAGAGTTATTCAACTATGGACAAACAATAAACTTTGCATTAAAAAAATGTGTCCATTATATATAAATAGGATAGTCCATACGTTTTTTGTTTATAATTCAAAAGTCCTACTATATTACCATTCTTTTTATATAATTATACAGTGATATCATTTATTAAAAATAATTAAAGTGGTGAAAGATTATCGAATCTGTCCATAAATTATTACCATTTTGTATGAGAGATATTACATTATGTGTGAAACCGCTAACAGTTATATCAGATTGCTATCGTTAAGACACTATAACAAATATTCATGAAATATAAGGTGTGTCTTACTATAAATAACAATGTGTTAGGAAGTAACCTATACTCTCCCTATTAATTGTTACTGTAAATGTTAATTAGTGTACATTGACATATGCTTCAGTTACAGTTACGTGTCTCTACAAACTGTGACTGACGGAGATTCCCCGCCTCCGTCAAGCCGTAATTACGGTAAGAGGATAGGGAGTTGTTATGTGACAGTATCGCCGGCACTTACGGTTAAATGGAGAACTTACGCTACTCATAATATCTTTACCACCAGTGACCTGGAACTGTTGTTGTTGTTTATAGGAGTACATTCTTTATCTTGAAATGAAGGAAATTCTCATCACAGAAATGACTTGATATTTTAAATGGAAATGCATTGCCTAGAGCTATCTAACGTTAAATTCTATAATCGTAATATATTTGTTTAAAAGTTTTAATATAACCCTTATTATAACAGAATAAAGTCTTACAACATTTTACAGGGAAATGTGTCATAATTTAATAAATTTGTCAGTTACGTCACTTCTAGTAAGTGATTTCGATACACGAATTAAAAATTATATCATATAACATCAGAATTGATAAGGTTTAATCATCTCAGGATTTCGAATATTAAACTACCCACAAACTAAGTTAAAACATAAATTGAATACTTTTATATATTATTATTTCAAATAATTATGTAAAATTAAATAAATTTCATAATTTAAATTTTAATATATATTTCGTGACCTCCTTGAAATAACATTATGGTAATTATTAATTCCAAATAACACATAGAGAGTGATGTAAAGTTTTTATTAACATTGAACTATTCAACTTAATCTATTCAATAAAAGTAGTGAGTTTTATATTATAAATAACATCTCATTGTACTGTACATTTGTAAATGTATATTTATATAAAATAACATTTTCTTTACAAGCATCATGGTATATATACTAACATGACAAATAAATAACTATAACAATGTTATATTTAAATATTCTATTTCAGCTGGAGTTGTTACAAAGGATAACATGTCAGTCAATTAAAAAAACATCAGACTTGCGAATAGATTATCTGCTGTATGCATATTTTAACATGTTGAAATATATTAACATGAAGGAACAAAGCATCAATTAATTAATTAGTGAATTAATGTGCTGGATATTTGTGTAATATTATTTCTTAATGAATTCCACGATAAATATACACGAATTATATCTATAATTTTCAATCAATCATAATAGTAAGTTTGAATTAAAGGTGAATATAATAATAATGTCACATAAATGCGATAAGTCACACAAATGGAATAGAGTCACGTTAAGCTATATATCAAGTAAATGGCTTTGAAGCTGAAATTAATGTCAAATAACATTTCAATTCATTTCCAATTAAATAAATAGACTAACAATTATCAGATATTCAAATGCCTTTGACGTATAAAACCAGCTTTACAAAATTCGTAAAAGATAATCATTATCATTAATGGTTAATGATTTTGTGAGAAAAAAATATTAAAAACTACGATGATTTAAACCTTTGACTCTTAAAGAACAAAAATGAAGGGATAAACTTAGTACAGTACTGTAGCTACAGGGGACACTGTGTACTGTAGCTACAGGGAACACTGTGTACTGTAGCTACAGGGGACACTGTGTACTGTAGCTACAGGGAACACTGTGTACTGTAGCTACAGGGGACAATGTGTACTGTAGCTACAGGGAACACTGTGTACTGTAGCTACAGGGAACACTGTGTACTGTAGCTACAGGGGACACTGTGTACTGTAGCTACAGGGGACACTGTGTACTGTAGCTACAGGGGACACTGTGTACTGTAGCTACAGGGGACACTGTGTACTGTAACTACAGGGGACACTGTGTACTGCAGCTACAGGGGACACTGTGTACTTTAGCTACAGGGGACACTGTGTACTGTAGCTACAGGGGACACTGTGTACTGCAACTACAGGGGACACTGTGTACTGTAGCTACAGGGGATACTGTGTACTGTAGCTACAGGGGACACTGTGTACTGTAGCTACAGGTGACACTGTGTACTGTAGCTGCAGGGGACACTGTGTACTGTAGCTACAGGGGACACTGTGTACTGTAGCTGCAGGGGACACTGTGTACTGTAGCTACAGGGGACACTGTGTACTGTAGCTACAGGGGACACTGTGTACTGTAACTACAGGGGACACTGTGTACTGCAGCTACAGGGGACACTGTGTACTGTAGCTACAGGGGCCACTGTGTACTGTAGCTACAGGGGACACTGTGTACTGTAGCTACAGGGGACACTGTGTACTGTAGCTACAGGGGACACTGTGTACTGTAGCTACAGGACACACTGTGTCCTGTAGCTACAGGACACACTGTGTTCTGAGGCTACAGGGGACACTGTGTACTGCAGATACAGGGGACACTGTGTACTGTAGCTACAGGGGACACTGTGTACTGTAGCTACAGGGGATACTATGTTCAATAGCTACAGGGGATATTGTGTAGTGTAGCTACAGGGGATACTGTGTACTGTAGCTAAAGGGGATACTGTGTACTGTAGCTACAGAAGATACTGTGTACTGTAGCTACAGGGGATACTATGTTCAATAGCTACAGGGGATATTGTGTAGTGTAGCTACAGGGGATACTGTGTACTGTAGCTAAAGGGGATACTGTGTACTGTAGCTACAGAAGATACTGTGTACTGTAGCTACAGGGGACACTGTGTATTGCAGCTACAGGGGACTCTGTGTACTGTAGCTACAGGGGACACTCTGTACTGTAACTACAGGGGACACTGTGTACGTAGCTACAGGGGATACTGTGTACTGTAGCTACAGGGGACACTGTGTACTGTAGCTTCAAGGGACACTGTGTACTGTAGCTACAGGGGACACTGTGTACTGTAGCTACAGGGGACACTGTGTACTGTAACTACAGGGGACACTGTGTACTGTAGCTACAGGGGATACTGTGTACTGTAGCTACAGGGGACACTGTGTACTGCAGATACAGGGGACACTGTGTACTGTAGCTACAGAGGACACTGTGTACTGTAGCTACAGGGGATACTATGTTCTATAGCTACAGGGGATATTGTGTAGTGTAGCTACAGGGGATACTGTGTACTGTAGCTGCAGGGGATACTGTTTACTGTAGCTACAGAAGATACTGTGTACTGTAGCTACAAGGGACACTGTGTATTGCAGCTACAGGGGACTCTGTGTACTGTAGCTACAGGGGACACTGTGTACTGTAACTACAGGGGACACTGTGTACGTAGCTACAGGGGATACTGTGTACTGTAGCTACAGGGGACACTGTGTACTGTAACTACAGGGGACACTGTGTACTGTAGCTACAGGGGATACTGTGTACTGTAGCTACAGGGGACACTGTGTACTGCAGCTACAGGGGACACTGTGTACTGTAGCTACAGGACACACTGTGTACTGTAGCTATAGGACACACTGTGTTCTGTAGCTACAGGGGATATTGTGTAGTGTAGCTACAGGGGATACTGTGTACTGTAGCTACAGGGGATACTGTGTACTGTAGCTACAGAAGATACTGTGTACTGTAGCTACAGGGGACACTGTGTATTGCAGCTACAGGGGACACTGTGTACTGTAGCTACAGGGGACACTGTGTACTCTAGCTACAGGGGACACTGTGTACTGTAGCTACAGGGGGCACTGTGTACTGAAGCTACAGGGGACACTGTGTACTGTAGCTACAGGACACACTGTGTACTGTAGCTACAGGGGACACTGTGTACTGCAGCTACAGGGGACACTGTGTACTGTAGCTACAGGGTACACTGTGTACTGTAGCTACAGGGAACACTGTGTACTGTAGCTACAGGGGACACTGTGTACTGTAGCTGCAGGGGACACTGTGTACTGTAGCTACAGGACACACTGTGTACTGTAGCAACAGGACACACTGTGTACTGTAGCTACAGGGCATACTGCGTACTGTAGCAACAGGGGACACTGTGTACTGTAGCTACAGGGGATACTGTGTAGTGTAGCTACAGAGGATACTGTGTACTGCAGCTACAGGTCAGTACTTCTCATCACTGTACATTGCCTGTACGTGACATCTCGTCACACTCCGTAACGGATGTTTTCCGTAACTGTAACAGCAGGTCATACGCCATGAGATAATATGAGGCAATTAGGTTATTGTTATTTAGTGCGCAGATGGAGAACTGTAGTGTAGGAGAAAGAAGAGGTAGTCATGGCAGTAAGAGGTAGTCATTGCAATAAGAGGTAGTCATTGCAATAAGAGGTAGTCATTGCAATAAGAGGTAGTCATTGCAGTAAGAGGTAGTCATTGCAATAAGAGGTAGTCATTGCAATAAGAGGTAGTCATTGCAGTAAGAGGTAGTCATTGCAATAAGAGGTAGTCATTGCAGTAAGAGGTAGTCATTGCAATAAGAGGTAGTCATGGCAGTAAGAGGTAGTCATGGCAGTAAGAGGTAGTCATTGCAGTAAGAGGTAGTCATTGCAATAAGAGGTAGTCATAAGAGGTAGACATTGCAATAAGAGGTAGTCATTGCAATAAGAGGTAGTCATAAGAGGTAGTCATTGCAATAAGAGGTAGTCATTACAATAAGAGGTAGTCATTGCAATAAGAGGTAGTCATTGCAATAAGAGGTAGTCATAAGAGGTAGTCATTGCAATAAGAGGTAGTCATAAGAGGTAGTCATTGCAATAAGAGGTAGTCATTACAATAAGAGGTAGTCATAAAAGGTAGTTATTACAATAAGAGGTAGTCATAAGAGGTAGTCATAAGAGGTAGTCATTGCAATAAGATGTAGTCATAAGAGATAGTCATAAGAGATAGTCATAAGAGGTAGTCATTACAATAAGAGGTAGTCATGAGAGGTAGTTATTGCAATAAGAGGTAGTCATAAGAGGAAGTCATAAGAGGTAGTCATAAGAGATAGTCATAAGAGATAGTCATAAGAGGTAGTCATTGCAATAAGAGGTAGTCATAAGAGGTAGTTATTACAATAAGAGGTAGTCATAAGAGGTAGTCATTACAATAAGAGGTAGTCATAAGAGGTAGTTATTACAATAAGAGGTAGTCATTACAATGAGAGGTAGTCATGGCAATAAGAGTTAGTCATTACAATAAGAGGTAGTCATTACAATAAGAGGTAGTCATTACAATAAGAGGTAGTCATTACAATAAGAGGTAGTCATTACAATAAGAGGTAGTCATTACTATAAGAGGTAGTCATTACAATAAGAGGTAGTCATTACAATAAGAGGTAGTCATTACAATAAGAGGTAGTCATTACAATAAGAGGTAGTCATTACAATAAGAGGTAGTCATTACAATAAGAGGTAGTCATTACAATAAGAGGTAGTCATTACAATAAGAGGTAGTCATTACAGTAAGAGGTAGCCATGGCAATTGGTATACTGGTATAAGGTTATATAATGAAAATCAGACTTTAATTATACATTAGAAATTTAAGTAACATTTTATTCCCTTCAACTTTTTTCTCTACAGACGAATTCAATAAAAATGTATCATTAATTTCCATTCATAGCACTTCAATAGAAAAGATAAAATGTAACATTCTATCAATATTATTTTGTTACAAAGAGTACCATTCCATTCAAATACCTATTCAATATAGGTGTAGACATATAAATACCTACACCTGTACTGTCTATACAATATACCTATCATCAATCTAGCCTAAGGAATTAAACTCAAATCGCTTTGTAACAAAATCTCTCTGTACGGACAGAAAATGTGAGATATTCGACATAGAAAGAAATTATTTATTTATGAAAACTGAATAACATATTCTCACAGAGAAAATATAACGAAGAAAGAAATAAATGAATTGAAATAATGAAATTTGAAAACTGCTGTTTTACGACAGTCTTCAGCGTATAGAAATAAATCCCATTTTAAATTTATGATATTTTTAAATATATGAAAAAAAAATGTATACGCCGGTAAACATAAAATGCGACTAGTTGTCAACGGCGAATCGTCCAGCATCGACTTATACCAGAACCACTGAACACAGTTTACGTGATTGTTCTGAATGACAATATACTGTATACAGTTTACGTGATTGTTCTGAATGACAATATACTGTATACAGTTTACGTGATTGTTCTGAATGACAATATACTGTATACAGTTTACGTGATTGTTTCTGAATGACAATATACTGTGCACAGTTTACGTGATTGTTCTGAATGACAATATACTGAGCACAGTTTACGTGATTGTTCTGAATGACAATATACTGTATACAGTTTACGTGATTGTTCTGAATGACAATATACTGTGCACAATTTACGGGATTGTTCTGAATGACAATATACTGTGCACAGTTTACGGGATTGTTCTGAATGACAATATACTGTGCACAGTTTACGGGATTGTTCTGAATGACAATATACTGTGCACAGTTTACGGGATTGTTCTGAATGACAATATACTGTGCACAGTTTACGGGATTGTTCTTAATGACAATATACTGTGCACAGTTTACGGGATTGTTCTGAATGACAATATACTGTGCACAGTTTGCGTGATTGTTCTGAATGACAATATACTGTGCACAGTTTGCGTGATTGTTCTGAATGACAATATACTGTGCACAGTTTGAGTGATTGTTCTGAATGACAATATACTGTGCACAGTTTGAGTGATTGTTCTGAATGACAATATACTGTGCACAGTTTGCGTGATTGTTCTGAATGACAATATACTGTGCACAGTTTGCGTGATTGTTCTGAATGACAATATACTGTGCACAGTTTGCGTGATTGTTCTGAATGACAATATACTGTGCACAGTTTGCGTGATTGTTCTGAATGACAATATACTGTGCACAGTTTGAGTGATTGTTCTGAATGACAATATACTGTGCACAGTTTGAGTGATTGTTCTGAATGACAATATACTGTGCACAGTTTGCGTGATTGTTCTGAATGACAATATACTGTGCACAGTTTGCGTGATTGTTCTGAATGACAATATACTGTGCACAGTTTGCGTGATTCTTCTGAATGACAATATACTGTGCACAGTTTGCGTGATTGTTCTGAATGACAATATACTGTGCACAGTTTGCGTGATTGTTCTGAATGACAATATACTGTGCACATTCCACGTGATTGTTTCTTCAGTACAGTGGCAGGAGATTAGTTTGATAGATGGTTAGGACGTCGTTATGACTGACAATGTACTTCGCAAATGATGACAAGCTGCCTAACATAAATTCTTATCCCAAAGAAAGTTTTTGTTGTCAAATGAAGAAATGCATATGAAGCAATAAAAATTTGACCATCTTATATGGATAAAATAAGAATTGAAATTCATGTGAATGCAAAAATGAAATGATTTAGTTCTGCTTGTATAATTGTGATACAGGTATATATCAATTATTTTAATGGAGGCAAATGTTAGCCATATATGTCAACAGAAAAGTCCTCTCCAAGTCCTTTGTAATATGAAAATCGTTTGAAAATTGGTTCAGTTGAATTTTTCATATTTTTTCAAAAGTTATTGAAACTAAGTGTGTCGCATTAATTATATTGTACGTAGCACTAGACTGACGCTGAAGAAAAAGATCGTAAACTTGATGTTTTGATTTATAATTATAGTTTTATAAACAAACTTTTATGTTCAGAAATTCATAACAAACGGCGCTCAAAGTATTATATTATTATTAACCACTCCGAAGTGAAATGAGTAGCTAAATCTTGAAAAAAAATATATGCATCCACTTCCAAGAAGCTTGCAGTAAAATGTGAAATAAATATCCGAATTGATTGAAATGAAAATGTGTTGCATGCCGAAGACATTTAACGCAAATATATTCAGGTATGAAAATATAAATAATTTTCAAAACTACCATACAAAGCTATTTATATGTAGTTAATAATGGAAAATATATTTCAAAGTTGTAACTGATTTAATATGGTAATAATTGTTTAAACTCTTTCGCGCCGATGCAGATAATGTGTCCCATAATTTTCTTATTCACTGAAAGAACATGACCGTCCAAAGCAGGCAGTGATAGACTATACCGGTGTTAAACTGAATCTCTGGTCAATTGCTGTGTGTGCATTGTGCAGTGATCAAAATTGTAAAAATGTAACACTGTTTTTAATAGTTTTACATGGATATAATCGAATTCAACCACAGCAGACAAACGTGAATCTAGAGTTTCCGCAGAAACTGTTCAAATATTGGTGAAATTAATCAAATTAATATTTACGCTTACCTATTTTCAGTAAATAAATCATGGTTTCAATGAATGTATTTCTAGAAAAAATTTAACTAATACTGTTGAAATGTTCTGTCGAAGACTTAATCAAATGAATCACGACTTCAAAATATTACCGCCAAAAATTAAAAAAAGATATTTTTTAGAACTTACTATAGCAATGATTTATAATAATATAAAATACACCAATTGAGCTGTATAAATAAATCGGCACAAAAAGGTTAAATATAAAAGTTAGAGCATTATTTTTTGTTTAAAATTATCAATTTTCTCTATTTGCATATGTATAATTTTGATAAAAGATTGCTTTTATTTATTCAAGAAATTAAACAATAAATATAAACAATATAAGTTCTCTAATTTATATATAATTATGACAGTAAAAATAAACATAAATGATAATGGAGTAACACGTCGACAAATGAATGGCAAATCTGTTATAACTGTTTTTGTATATACTATTCAAAAAATAATTTTGAATAGTATAGTATAATTACTGGCAAAAAATAGTATAATTTTTGCCAGTAAATTTAAATGAAAATAATACGAAAAATAGAAAAATCATGAGAAATGAGCCAAATTATATATTGCACAACTAACTTCAGTAACCACATAATTACTATTATTTTCTTTTTCCAAAACAACTCCTTTCTGTTTCTATTACCACTCTTTTCTGTTTCTATTACCACTCCTTTCCGTTTCTATTACCACTCTTTTCTGTTTCTATTACAACTCCTTTCTGTTTCTATTACCACTCCTTTCTGTTTCTATTACCACTCCTTTCTGTTTCTATTACCACTCCTTTCTGTTTCTATTACCATTCTTTTCTGTTTCTATTACCACTCCTTTCCGTTTCTATTACCACTCTTTTCTGTTTCTATTACCACTCCTTTCTGTTTCTATTACCACTCTTTTCTGTTTCTATTACCACTCCTTTCCGTTTCTATTACCACTCTTTTCTGTTTCTATTACCACTCCTTTCTGTTTCTATTACCACTCCTTTCTGTTTCTATTACCACTCCTTTCTGTTTCTATTACCACTCCTTTCCGTTTCTATTACCACTCTTTTCTGTTTCTATTACCACTCCTTTCTGTTTCTATTACCACTCCTTTCTGTTTCTATTACCACTCCTTTCTGTTTCTATTACCACTCCTTTCTGTTTCTATTACCACTCCTTTCTGTTTCTATTACCACTCTTTTCTGTTTTATTACCACTCCTTTCCGTTTCTATTACCACTCTTTTCTGTTTCTATTACCACTCCTTTCTGTTTCTATTACCACTCCTTTCTGTTTCTATTACCACTCCTTTCTGTTTCTATTACCACTCCTTTCCGTTTCTATTACCACTCTTTTCTGTTTCTATTACCACTCCTTTCTGTTTCTATTACCACTCCTTTCTGTTTCTATTACCACTCCTTTCTGTTTCTATTACCACTCCTTTCTGTTTCTATTACCACTCTTTTCTGTTTCTATTACCACTCCTTTCTGTTTCTATTACCACTCCTTTCTGTTTCTATTACCACTCCTTTCTGTTTCTATTACCACTCCTTTCTGTTTCTATTACCACTCCTTTCTGTTTCTATTACCACTCCTTTCTGTTTCCATTACCACTCCTTTCTGTTTCCATTACCACTCCTTTCTGTTTCCATTACCACTCCTTTCTGTTTCCATTACCATAACAATATAAAGCCACAGGCAATTTATTACCAAGGAAATTTGCCTCAAGTCAACGGTGGATTTTGTCGATGAGAATTATCAGGCTAAAATATACTGACATTTATTAGTATTGTACTGATAGAAAATAACACATAAATTGTCTGTATCAGATTACTGTAATTGGACAGTATTAAGTGAATGTAGGATGTAATTATATTACAGTTGTACAATATTATAAGAGTATTTACAATGCTATATTTACGTCATTAGATCAATGATTATATACATAGAAGAACCGTAAGACAATGTTAACCTTATTTAGTAACCTAGCTAGCCTCAGTGACATATAGCCGCTATTTTCGATATTTTAATCATAACTCTTCCTTCATTTTTTCCATATTCATAAGTAAACACAAAAAAAACAATGATCAAATTAAAATATAAACAACTGGCAGAGATAAGAAACATAGGTTTCTTATGTATTTACGTGAATAATGATTGTGAGTGTGTTATTTTGGCGCACTCCGCGCTCTGATTTTCTCACATCGCTCTGGAGGGAACTCTGACAGACACCTAATTTATTTGAATAAATGCTTCACTACTCATAATATGAGTATCTTAACATTTATCATTTGTGTCTATGTAGTCGGGTGCAATTATGTGAAAAAGTAAATGTGAAAACACAGCTTACAAACCAGTTTAGAATTAAAATTATTATCATTTTTCCATGAGAGCTGGTCCATACGAACCATTCCTTAGGTTATTAAGGTTAATAGAGATTCAACACCTCATAGCTATTCTCGAAGAGATTTTACAACAGGATGACAATGTTAATAGTGATTTACGCTACATGGTAGTAGTGAAGCTCTTCAACTCTCATCATTGCGCCAAATAGTGAAGCCACTCTACGGTGTATTGAAGAGGAACCAATTTGGAGTAATGGCCTGCAAATGCATGTTACATGGTGTTACAGCGAGAGTTAACAGTTGGTGTTACAGCGAGAGTTAACAGTTGGTGTTACAGCGATAGTTAACAGTTGGTGTTACAGCGATAGTTAACAGTTGGTGTTACAGCGATAGTTAACAGTTGGTGTTACAGCGATAGTTAACAGTTGGTGTTACAGCGATAGTTAACAGTTGGTGTTACAGCGATAGTTAACAGTTGGTGTTACAGTAAGAGTTAACAGTTGGTGTTACAGTGAGAGGTTACAGTTGGTGTTACAGCGATAGTTAACAGTTGGTGTTACAGCGATAGTTAACAGTTGGTGTTACAGCGATAGTTAACAGTTGGTGTTACAGCGATAGATAACAGTTGGTGTTACAGTAAGAGTTAACAGTTGGTGTTACAGTGAGAGTTTACAGTTGGTGTTACAGTGAGAGTTAACATTTGGTATTACAGTGTGAGTTTACAGTTGGTGTTACAGCGATAGTTAACAGTTGGTGTTACAGTGAGAGTTTACAGTTGGTGTTACAGCGATAGTTTACAGTTGGTGTTACAGCGATAGTTTACAGTTGGTGTTACAGCGATAGTTAACAGTTGGTGTTACAGCGATAGTTAACAGTTGGTGTTACAGCGATAGTTAACAGTTGGTGTTACAGTAAGAGTTAACAGTTGGTGTTACAGTGAGAGTTTACAGTTGGTGTTACAGTGAGAGTTAACATTTGGTGTTACAGTGTGAGTTTACAGTTGGTGTTACAGCGATAGTTAACAGTTGGTGTTACAGTGAGAGTTTACAGTTGGTGTTACAGCGATAGTTTACAGTTGGTGTTACAGCGATAGTTTACAGTTGGTGTTACAGTGATAGTTTACAGTTGGTGTTACAGCGATAGTTAACAGTTGGTGTTACAGCGATAGTTTACAGTTGGTGTTACAGCGATAGTTAACAGTTGGTGTTACAGCGATAGTTAACAGTTGGTGTTACAGCGATAGTTAACAGTTGGTGTTACAGCGATAGTTAACAGTTGGTGTTACAGTGAGAGTTTACAGTTGGTGTTACAGTGAGAGTTAACATTTGGTGTTACAGTGTGAGTTTACAGTTGGTGTTACAGCGATAGTTAACAGTTGGTGTTACAGTGAGAGTTTACAGTTGGTGTTACAGCGATAGTTTACAGTTGGTGTTACAGCGATAGTTTACAGTTGGTGTTACAGTGATAGTTTACAGTTGGTGTTACAGCGATAGTTTACAGTTGGTGTTACAGTGATAGTTAACAGTTGGTGTTACAGTGAGAGGTTACAGTTGGTGTTACAGTGATAGTTTACAGTTGGTGTTACAGCGATAGTTTACAGTTGGTGTTACAGCGATAGTTTACAGTTGGTGTTACAGCGATAGTTTACAGTTGGTGTTACAGTGATAGTTAACAGTTGGTGTTACAGTGAGAGGTTACAGTTGGTGTTACAGCGATAGTTTACAGTTGGTGTTACAGCGATAGTTAACAGTTGGTGTTACAGCGATAGTTAACAGTTGGTGTTACAGTGAGAGTTTACAGTTGGTGTTACAGCGATAGTTTACAGTTGGTGTTACAGCGATATTTTACAGTTGGTGTTACAGTGATAGTTTACAGTTGGTGTTACAGCGATAGTTTACAGTTGGTGTTACAGTGATAGTTAGCAGTTGGTGTTACAGTGAGAGGTTACAGTTGGTGTTACAGTGATAGTTTACAGTTGGTGTTACAGCGATAGTTTACAGTTGGTGTTACAGCGATAGTTTACAGTTGGTGTTACAGCGATAGTTTACAGTTGGTGTTACAGCTATAGTTTACAGTTGGTGTTACAGCGATAGTTTACAGTTGGTGTTACAGTGATAGTTAACAGTTGGTGTTACAGTGAGAGGTTACAGTTGGTGTTACAGTGAGAGTTTACAGTTGGTGTTACAGTGAGAGTTTACAGTTGGTTTTAGTTTGTTATTTTATTGCTGTTGCATCATTATATTTTATTTTCCGTAATTGAAGAAATTATTTAAAGATAAATCGCTTCAAACAATTACATTTAAATATCACCTAATAATAATATCTAACTTTTTGCCATATTTAATCTTTGCTATGATCGCATTAAATATCTTACTCACCTAAATATTTACCATCTAATATTGAAAATAAAGCTCAGACGTTAGCGTTAGGCAGAAAGATTTACATTTTATAAGACGCGTTAAGTCTCTTTTTCTAAAGGAAAATACGCCCGAGAAATAAATAAGAGAGATTCGATATTTCTAAAGCCTGGATCTTATCTTTCAACTCGACATTAAATGATTTTTTCTCTTCAATTTTTCAATTTTAAAACAATATTTAGGTTCATTATTATTTCTATAATAGTTTCTCCGATGATATTAAAGTTCATTTAATAAATATTAGCAGGTGTAAAGTGTTTTCAAGGGACTTTTTAGTGTTAGAATCTTGTGGTGGAAAGTTTTTGAATTTGGAGACTGTTGCTAAAGAAATTCCCTCTGAATTCCAACAAAAGGAGAGGCTGAGTGAGGGAGGTGTTACTATTAGGCAAATAGGGCTAGAAAGAGACCCCCAATGGGGGGGGGGGGATGAAAGAGTGCTGTGAAAGGAGGAGGAGGTGTAAATAAATAAACAGTAAAATATTGAGGAATTAAATTTAAAAAGAATTGTCAATAACAAATGGGAGTATGTATAATAATTTGATAATGTAAATGTTCTGCGGAATAGAGGCAAAGATTTTAAGTTACTAAAAACTATATGAATAATAAGTGATTTTAAAACAGTTTAAATTTATAAAGATTAAGTTATTAACAGTTAGTCGGAAAATGATCTTATCATTGTATGGGGTAAGTTACGACTTATCAAAAGGCTTCACATTTTCGACCCTAAGCTAGAAAACAATAACACGTTCAAATATATATATAGAAACTCTAATAACTTAAACATATTCTACATATATTAAATATTTACTTATTATTTAATTCTAGTAACTTCTATATTACTTTCTAACATTTACTAGCAATATAATCTTTGAAGCATTTCAACTTTTTAGGTCAAATAAACTGAGTTTTACGAACCGTTAATAATTTTCACTAATGTTCACATCAACTCTCGCACCAGTTACATCAAACTTGATGTATTAATTTCACGGTGAATGAATTATATGTACTACATATTTATTTAGGAATGAGAGAACAGTTTAGTGTACACATAATACACTAAATGCAAGAGACTGTAAGTTTACGAGTAATGTGCATATATATTATATGTTTGGGCAAATAGAAACGGTGAAAATTTATGACTTCTATGCTTAGGTGGTTAATTATTGAACAGTGAACTCAACTAGTTCACTGCAGAAATTTTACCCTACTGTAGAGGAGTTTAAAGATGGATAGAAAACTGGCCTTTTCATGGCAGACTATACAAAATATTTTCTTTCTTTTTTAAATTAATTCATTATACATAGTTTTTCATTTCTCAGACCTATAAAAGTCAGGACTATTCACTACACATGACTTCATTATAGAGGAGTTGTACTGGTAGAACTCCTCTTTCATGAAATGCAACTAATGTACTATAAAGAGATTCATAGAAAATTTATAGTCATTTGTGGCAGACTAAACAAAATATGTTAACTATAGAGGTAAGTTCACTATACAGGAGTTCACCATAGAGGATTTCCACTGTATAATTATATAATACATATTTATTATGAATAGTTCACTGTGATTGAATATTTAATATAAACTGTTAATAAATATTTCATTATAAGAGCTTTAATATGAATATTATATTCTTAGATCAATCTGGTACAAATAATCAAATTTAACATAAATAACGTTCGGTAGGGATAAAGTGAAAAAGTTAAGTCCTTCCCACAGCTCTACTAAAATGTAAATATTATATTTACATTTTACTATATCGAATATTATCTAGTAAAAGATCATCAGATTGAAACTATTAAATTATATGTTAGCTGCAATTAACTATTGGTACTCTATGTCAGTACTCACAGTCTGACCCATAACTCCTACAGGCCTTACCTTCTCTACCTTAGATGTACCTTTTACATAATGACATTATGCAAGCACTGCGGCAAATGCCACTCTCTATATACTGTACTAACCCTCATGCTGACACCAGGCGCTCTACCCTGAAGCTGTCTGTGGTGAATAGAAGAGAGAGCTAGGGGCGTGTTTTGTACTCTGAACTGTTGTAATTGGGATTATTTATAATCCTTTTCTTTTTAACCATGTTAATCATTTTTTAACGCTACATGCAGTTTTAGAAAACAAGGCTCTTCAACTACATCGTCTTAGATTTTGTGTTGGATAGGCTTGTAAGTTTCACTTACTATCACCTCTTCATTTTTCTCTTCCATTCGTGAGTGCAGTCACTGGCGCTTGTGTCTTTTTTCTTCATTTTCCTTGGTAAGTGAGTAGCTTTTCTGCTACTCCGTGAATGGCGGTAAACAGATCTGATCATGGAGCCATTTTCCTTCCCCTTGTATTTCTTTCTCTTTTGACATCAGCAATATGGCCTTAGGTACTGAAGCAGACTTCCAACTCCTACTAATTAATTAATTAATTAATTAGCAATAGAGCTCTCTGATTATCTCTTTGATTGTTCCTCTGGTTACCTTTTTGGCTACATCATTGCATTCTATTGGCTTCATTTCTTCTTCTAGTTTAAAACATTAAATAATCAAATCACGATAGGAACATTTAATATAATGAACAATGAATAATTCCTAAAAAATATTAATTCATTCCTATTTAAATGATTTGTTTAGTTTATTGTATTTAGAATGCTATATAATATAAAATCCATACTATAATCATTTCTTAAAGCCACACATTATTCCAAAAACTTGAACTATACTGTTCCAATAAACCGTTTGCCCGAAAAGTTTATTTAAACTTCAATAGGGCTTGAACTTATGTAAGATTAATATATGTACAATAAAAATGTTTCGGTGATTCAATACTGAAAATATAATAAGATTTAACATGCTTATATCTAAAATGTATCTTTACTGTTCATTAGAAAATCTACCAATAACTTATTTCTATTTAGAAGAAGCTATAAATAAGTAACCTGTTATTTCTTGTGTTTAATACAAATAATGCATTGAATTTAGCCAATGAATGCATAGTTATATAGTAAGTTGTGCAGAAACTTTTTCCATTACAATATTTAATGACATGGACGCACGGAGAAAAACTCACTCGCGACAATCGATGCAAAAGTTCACTATTGGCATATCGTTTTTCTTCATTAGATATTCAGTAATGCTATATCAACATCATTTATATGGTATGTACTGCTGCTAAAGAACTCACCATTGAACTTATAATGGTCATACTCGAAGGTTAATAGGGTAAAGGTACTATCTAACATTTGTGATCATTCTAAAAAATTATAAAAATCATTCTAGAGAAGTTTTGAATTGAAAATAAAATAAAAATTTCATTATATATCATAATATATTATTCTTGTATTTACTAATTGAAAGATTTATAATTAAGAATTCGGAAAAGAAGTTAAATAATTTATTCACATCTAATTAAAAAAATCTACAGTGATCGTTATTATTATGTGAAATATCAGTTTTCTTAAAATATCAGATAATAACTGAAATAAAGAGTAAAGTATGAAAAACAAACTATGGAATGCTATGTACTTCTTTGTGAGTGAGAGAATTAAACCGTACAAAGTTGATAACAAAGACTAATAAACTAGTTACAAACTATAGAGCTAAATAAGTCACGGCATAACAATTGGCACCATGGCATTGCATA
This sequence comes from Caprella mutica, assembly GCA_947561585.1. NCBI lineage: Eukaryota > Metazoa > Arthropoda > Malacostraca > Amphipoda > Caprellidae > Caprella > Caprella mutica. The sequence goes on along the minus strand of CANNZV010002550.1, from coordinate 38,212 downwards.
TACTTATTCGTTTTATTCATTTTTTATATAGCTTGTGAGTTTGATACGAGTGGTAATGGAAGTCACCAGGCGATATTTCTCAAGAGATTCAGAAATTTAAAATGCAAAACGGAATAAATGATGTCAAACACGTGAATTATCGTCAGTCAATGAGTGATACGATGGCGAAGAATACAGTGATGACATTAGAAATAGAGTGGTGATGTTCAAATTAAAGGTGAGGGGTATGACGAGAACTCTAATTAATTAGGCATCTCTAAATCTACTATGTGAGAAAGAATGAAGAAGATATAATTCAGAAATATTCAAGGGTATGTCTTTAACAGAGAAACAAGTGGCAGAAAAAGGATTTTGTAAGACAAGAGTGAGAGGTAGGTAGTGAGATATTCCAAAAATAATTCTCTTACTATACCACCAGAGACTTACTAAATTCGATGGGCCGGAGGTTGATGTACCGCAAAGAACAGTTGGTATTTTGCGAAGAGCTTGTCTCAAAGCATGTCGCCCGAGGAAGACCTCTTTACTGAAACCTGTGAATTTAATATCCCGCATATCGTCATTTAGACATAGATAGAGAATTCTGGAAGCAGGTGAAACTAAAATCGAGCAACTCGGTCACAACAACGTCTGTCATGTGAAAAGGATGCCTGGTGAAGCGCATCTCCCGAGGAATACTATCCCGTTTGTGAAACAAGGAGGTGGAAATCTAATGTTTTAGTGTTTCTTTGCAGCTTTAGAGACTGGAAGGCTTATCAAGGTAGAAGGTATATTGAAAAAAAACATCATTTCAAAGTTTTGAGCCAAAATCTACCATAGTCTCCCAACCAGCTAATGCTGGGACACTATTGGAGCTTCATATAATGGGTAATGATTCTTTAAGTATATTGTACCAAATTGGTTGCAGAGAAAAAATATCATCTTTTTGAAGTGTCATCATAAAACCCGGACTTGAATTCGATCTAGGATTTTTAGAGGTCTCTGAAACTTAATGTTATTAAGAGAGAACCCAAAATTCTAACTGTATTGGAACAGTTCTGGCATGAGGAATGAATCAAAATTACAGAGGACTGAAACACCACTGAGCTGGTGGAAAAAATCAATGTTTGAAATCAGTTTTGCGACTCAAGAAGCGCACAATTGATTTTATTTAACCATGCAAATAATTCTGCAATGGTAATGTTGTTTTTATGCAGTATCAGTTTAATTAGTCATTGTTGCTAATTTTTGAAGTCACATTTTTGTTTTCGCTCGTAATTTCATAATATTCAATACTTTTCACATAATATTCCCATTTTTAGATATTATCAGGGTAGAACGGATACTTCACGTACCATGTCAATAATTATAACTATCACTGTATAAACTCATAATTAATATTTATTATCATGGGATATAGTTTTCATTTAGCTTTGCAGTACAAACAATTATTTTCTATTAACTGTATAGAATATAAGATATAAAAGACATTAAATAGAAAGTTAATAATTATGAACATTTCAATAAAGAGCACTGGTGTATAAATTACTATCACACCATTAAACTACAAATCAAATGAAGAGGATAGTACTATCATAGAGCAATATTTACCATTTTAGTTGGAGATTATATGTAATTTCTTTAAATATTTAAAAATGAATATATATTTACACAATTTTATTTAAATCAATGTAGAGCTATTTAATAATAAAAGTAATAAAAACATTAAAAACATGGTATTAGAAATAGTCTCCAATTTTTAATATAATGTGAATAAAAATTTCTAAAACATTCTTAAAATTATTTCTTTAATTAAGAAATTTTATTAAATTATATTATATTTCGTATCCTAATGAAAATTGAAACTATATCGAAAAGATTTCAGAGCCATTTCCAAAAAATTGACATATAATTTGGATGACAGCTTGGAAATATTCACTGCAGCGATATAATACACTTCGTATATTTAAGTGGTAACTATTTGTAAATAATTTAATATGAAAAAGTGATAATTCATATTAATTTATAAACATTCTATAATCTGATTTCCTCTTATAACCTATAGTGAGGATTGAAACAAAATTTACATACTATATTCATGCCATTAATAACAAATTGTCTTAAATCTCACCTTATTTTTTGCTCTGTTGCAGGGTAATGTTTTCCTTGAAGTTCATTAGTAGCGTACAGTGACAAGAGAGGAGCACTAGCACCTCACAACCTTCCGCCACACTAACTAGAGACACACTGGCAAAATATACTCCAGATTCTGCCTACTTTTCTTTGCTACTACAAACGCCATTGAATTTGTAACACATTAGAAATATTATTGTATTGAATGTTTTGAGTGTTACTTAATGGGGCAAATTTGTGACATATTTCAGTCTTAACTCCACAATCTCGCAGAAATCACAAATTATGACTGTCACATTGAATGATTTAGTGCCAATCGTTTAAACTGTCTGTTGATATACAAGAAGATGGGCCCAGTTGCGAAATAAGACTCCATTGCAATACAAAAATTTGATCCGACTCCTCGATCTATATAGAGACAGTTGTATAGAGACGATTTTAAAACAATCCGACTCCTCTTAATTTACATTCAAGTATTAGTAATGAAATCATTTGAATTCAATAATAATTAGAATAAATATAATAACAAATTCTTGTATCATAGTTATGGCAAACCATGCCAACTTATTTATGTGATTGCTTCAAACATTTGATGAAGGATATTTAATAATATTGTATTATAGAGTTTAATAAATTGTACTTATTGAATTTCACTTAAATTGAATGGTATAAACATAGAAAGGCTTGTTGCTTTTCAATTGAAGGTAGGTTAGGTTGGTCTTACGTTTCTTATAACATGAGGAGTCGTGTTTCGTGACAGCCATCATTAAAAACACACAAGTATTTTTAGAGGTTCCACAACAGAAAGCAAGTTTGTCATCATTTTATCATGATATTGAAATTGCATAAAAAATTGAAAAATGTGATCTAATAATTTTCAATTTAAAAACTAAATCTATATTACAACTTATAATATCATATTACTTAGAATTTGATCATATGAGGTTTCCAATTTTTTACCCCAAAAATAATGGAAAATATAACAGTATTTTAAATTTGCTTTCGAAGTTAGCGGAAGTTTAGAATTTTAGGCGGCAATTATTGTCATCTTGTTACTCGCATAACTCAAAAAATCTTCAATGAAATTGTTCGAATTTGGTGGTACTATTGATAAATGGTCCAAAAAACATCTGGTAAAATTTTGGGAACGATCTGGTGAAAGGTCAAGATCAAGGTCATACATAACTTAAAAGGTATTCAATCAAATTACCTGAAAACTGGTGGAACGATTGCTCAATAACTAGGGACCAATAAGTTAGATTTTGAGAGAGATCAGGTTAGAGGTCAAGGTCATTGAAATGAATTGGAAAAAAGCTCTCTTGCATATGGTTAGACTATTCATTGGCTGCTATACATATATTTCGACTCATCAGGTTTATTATCACTTCCGCAAAATAGCGGAATGTTCAATTTAGAACAGCATTAATTAATGTATTCATTACCTCCGCAGATTGCGGAAGCTTATATTTTATGCGACATTGTTTATTTATCATATTGTTATTTTCATAACTCAAAAAGCATTCAACAAAATTTCCTGAAATTTAGTGGGACAATGGCTTAATGTCCAGGAACCATCGGTTAAAATTCTGTGAGCGAGCCGATAAAAAGGTCAAGGTCACTAATACTCAATAATCAAAAAAATATTCAACCAAATTGCCCTAAATTTGGTGGGACGATTGGTTATTATCCAAGATTTTTTTGGGAAGCAGGTACAAAGGTCAAGGTCATTTATAACTCAAAAAGTAATAAACCAAATTGCATGAAAATTGGTAGGACGATTGGTCACTATTCAGAAAGCAATATTTATATTTTGGGAGCGAACAGGTCAAATTTCAAGGTCATTTATAATTCATAAATTATTGGATGATCAATGTCATTTATAAGCGGCGTCAAAGATATGCACTCTACGAGTGCGCATCATCTAGTTTGTAATCTTGTTATCTCGAAAATCATCGAACTAAATTGCCTGAAATTTGGTGGGATGATTGGTCATTATCTAGCAACCATCTGATTAGATTTTGGGAACAATCGGGATGAAATTCAAGCTCACGAAAAGGTTATAATCGATGAAAGCGGCTAGAAAGGAATGCGCTCTACGAGTGCTGGCTCAATAGTTCATTTATCGACTCCTCTGGTTGATTATTTTTCAACGACTCATCTGGTTGATTATTTATTTATCGACTCCTCTGGTCGATTATTTATTCATCGACTCCTCTGCTTGATTATTTATTTATCGACACATATGCTTGATTATTTAATTATCGACTCCTCTGGTTGATTATTTATTTATCGACTCCTCTAGCTGTTTATATTTTATTTGATCTATATCGATATTTATCGCTTCCAATGTTCACAATATTCGATAATATTCAATTTATCTCACAATTACCAAACCCAAATAATTTTATTCATGAAATTATTAAAGCATCAATAAATATCTAAGCTGAATTAGTTATTGTGAGTGATTTTTAGTCAGACAGATGATGTTGTTATTTTAATTATTTGTTATAACAACGCACAGGAGATGTTTTTTTAAGTTAGAAATTATTTAGCCAATTTAAAATAATTGATGCAGATAAAAACTATTAGAAACAACCATGTGTAAAATAGAATATATTTTACCACACCTAGAAAACATATTTTCCCACATTTAAGAGAGCATATTTTGCAGACAGTCTTCACGCTCTCTATACCAAGTGATGTAAAACTTTAACGATTGGGAGGTGAAGAACAAGAAAACTTATGACAGTAGATTGGATGAGGGAATTTAAAAATATTGAGAAATGAAATGGTATGAAATGCCTATTACAGCAATACTATCTATCTCCATAGCCTATCACAGCAATACTATCTATCTCCATAGCCTATCACAGCAATACTATCTATCTCCATAGCCTATCACAGCAATAATATCTATCTCCATAGCCTATCACTGCAATACTATCTATCTCCATAGCCTATTACAGCAATACTATCTATCTACATAGCCTATCACTGCAATACTATCTATCTCCATAGCCTATCACAGCAATAATATCTATCTCCATAGCCTATCACTGCAATACTATCTATCTCCATAGCCTATCACTGCAATACTATCTATCTCCATAGCCTATCACTGCAATACTATCTATCTCCATAGCCTATCACTGCAATACTATCTATCTCCATAGCCTATCACTGCAATACTATCTATCTCCATAGCCTATCACAGCAATACTATCTATCTCCATAGCCTATCACTGCAATACTATCTATCTCCATAGCCTATCACTGCAATACCATCTATCTCCATAGCCTATCACTGCAATACCATCTATCTCCATAGCCTATCACAGCAATATTATCTATCTCCATAGCCTATCACTGCAATACTATCTATCTCCATAGCCTATCACTGCAATACTATCTATCTACATAGCCTATCACTGCAATATTATCTATCTCCATAGCCTATCACTGCAATACTATCTATCTCCATAGCCTATCACTGCAATATTATCTATCTCCATAGCCTATCACTGCAATACTATCTATCTCCATAGCCTATCACAGCAATACTATCTATCTCCATAGCCTATCACTGCAATACTATCTATCTCCATAGCCTATCACTGCAATACTATCTATCTCCATAGCCTATCACAGCAATACTATCTATCTCCATAGCCTATCACTGCAATACTATCTATCTCCATAGCCTATCACTGCAATACTATCTATCTCCATAGCCTATCACTGCAATACTATCTATCTCCATAGCCTATCACTGCAATACTATCTATCTCCATAGCCTATCACTGCAATACCATCTATCTACATAGCCTATCACAGCAATACTGTATCTATCCATACCCTATCACTATCTATCATCCTATCTCTACTATACTATCTAAAATCCTAAAACTGCAATGCTATCTATCATCCTATCACTGCAGTACTACCTATCATTCTATCACTGCAGTACTATCTATCATCCTATCACTGCTGTACTATCTATCATCCTAAAACTGCAATGCTATCTATCATCCTATCACTGCAGTACTACCTATCATTCTATCACTGCAGTACTATCTATCATCCTATCACTGCTGTACTATCTATCATCCTAAAACTGCAATGCTATCTATCATCCTATCACTGCAGTACTATCTATCATCCTATCACTGCAATACTACCTATCATCCTATCACTGCAATGCTATCTATCATTCTATCACTGCAGTACTACCTATCATCCTATCACTGCAGTACTATCTACCATCCTAAAACTGCAGTACTACCTATCATTCTATCACTGCAGTACTACCTATCATCCTATCACTGTTGTACTATCTATCATCCTAAAACTGCAGTACTACCTATCATTCTATCACTGCAGTACTATCTATCATCCTATCACTGCAGTACTATCTATCATCCTAAAACTGCAATGCTATCTATCATCCTATCACTGCAGTACTATCTACCATCCTAAAACTGCAATGCTATCTATCATCCTATCACTGCAGTACTATCTATCATCCTAAAACTGCAATATTTTCTATCATCCTATCACTGCAGTAATATCTATCATCCTAAAACAGCAATGCTATCTATCATCCTATCACTGCAGTACTATCTATCATCCTAAAACTGCAATACTTTCTACCATCCTATCACTGCAGTACTATCTATCATCCTAAAACTGCAATGCTATCTATCATCCTATCACTGCAGTACTATCTATCATCCTAAAACTGCAATACTTTCTACCATCCTATCACTGCAGTACTATCTATCATCCTAAAACTGCAGTACTACCTATCATTCTATCACTGCAGTACTACCTATCATCCTATCACTGTTGTACTATCTATCATCTTAAAACTGCAGTACTACCTATCATCCTATCACTGCAGTACTATCTATCATCCTGTCACTGCTATACTACCTATCATCCTATCACTGCAGTACTACCTATCATCCTAAAACTACAATACTATCTATCATTCTATCACTGCAGTACTATCTATCATCCTATCACTGCAATACTATCTATCATTCTATCACTGCAGTACTATCTATCATCCTATCACTGCTATACTATCTATCATCCTATCACTGCAGTACTACCTATCATTCTATCCCCTTCAATCTAATTGACGAATCACTGGCTACTCCTTCATTTATTCAGAAGATGATGTCTATAATATTCCTCTGGTGATCTTTCTTTAAAAACAATGGAATTGGAAATGGAAAACAACACCACTGTTATTTCAATATAACCAAACAACAGATTTAGAAACAGAATATCAAATGAATGATGCCAAGCAGAGATAATTAGCATTGTACTAATCTTAGAAGAAACACTTTTAGTGTTTTTCTTTAACATATTAAATAGTGGAACATCGAAAACTATGAAATCACACAAGAATCTAACTAATATATACACACACATTACAATGTTGAGGACATGCCTTACAATGGGGAGCCAGAAATTTTGGTCTCAGAATTATAGATGACCTCTCAACATAAATGACTGTTATGTAGATTGCCGTATCCGCTAGTTTGTTGCTGCTTGATGAACTGGCAGGGGGGCTCGGGAGCGGCACGGCCCCCTATACTTTTAATTCATAAGTGTTATTTATACCTCCGAGAACGAAATTTCTGAGGCAGAATTTAGCTCTCAAATCTCATGTTAAATAAATGTCAAAACATGTCAAAATTACTTATGTAACTAATCATTCTACAACGTTTCATTATGTTATCAGCTTTTAATAAATTAACTACACATTTTAGTACTCATAATTTCAACTTTTTCTATTATGTTCTTCAATAACACCATTGTATACTGAGACCGAGTTTTCCGAGACCAAATTTTCCAAGACCAAAATTCCCTAGAACCCTTAATTACAATGTTATTTGTATGGGAATAATGAATTAATTAATAACAGTGTATTGTGAGTATAATGCACATAGTCACAGTGAATCTTTTCATTTAATTGACTCTCAGTTAATTCCACACATTTTATCATCATAGATAGTAAGTTGAAGAAATTTTACAGTAGGTAGATTAATATTATTCTGCATTTCGCCTTTTTCTTTTTCAATTTTTATTCGATATATAAAAACTAGGAATAAAATATAACACTTTAATTTTTCAAAGTAGAATTTATGAACTTCATTTTCTATGATTGTTTTAATTATATATTTATTATTGATATCAAATAAATGGAGATAAATGGAATAAATGTTGTGAATTGTAACAGTTTTTTTATAAATTATACTGATTCAGAATGTGTTATATAAAATGATATGAAATTTAGTTATTGTTAATTTATTGGATTTAAACAATCATCATCTAGGTATATATCATTGTAAATTTGTAGAAAATGTTACCTGGGAGATATTCTTCTTATCTCTTCAACTTGTTAGTTGTAATCATAGAAGGTGGTCGATCTGACAGCTTTTCCATTTATCAATATTTCTGTTAGTTAGTAATATATGTAGTTTACTGGTGCTAACGTATGAAAATATGCATTAATTTCTAGAGGTTAATATCAAATTTATATTTTGGAATAACTAATAAAACATACCAGGCAAATAGATTGTTATTTTCTTTGCTATTTCTCCTCTCAAATTGTTCAAACAGGTCACTGTGATATTCTTTATCAATCTAGTTCTTTGGTTCAGTTTTGTTGATTGGCAGGGAGTTGAGTGTTATATTTCTTAAATATTACTTGGTACATAAGAGATCAGTTTCTAAAATATAGTTCATATACACGCACTAACTAATTTACAAACTGCAATAACGGTATTAAAAGCAGAACTTACCTAGATTGAGAATATACTAAAAGAAAGATATATTTATTTTTGCACTACTTTGATCACCCACTAGGAATATTTGAAATAAGAATTTAGATAAAGCAAATATAATTTCTAGAAGATATGGTTTGGTACTTTCAATTCATGTATTACAAGTTTTTTCTTACAAAAACACTTCTAAATGCTCTCTTCAGAAGGTTTTGAATCCTCTAGTCAAAGTCTTGCAAGCTTCAAGAAGTTCTTCGCCACCCTCTCAATTATCTTTGCGTTATAATTTACAACAAACTGCTTCACACCTTTCTATCAGATCTTGAATGGATTTAGGTTATTTCAAATCCACAAGTTTTGGTGGTGTGGCCCAGAAATGGAAAGCAAGAGGATTGAGTTCTGAACTGAGTGCTGGTCAGAAGATATCAACTGTTTCCATTGTGTTTAAAATAAGTTTATAATACATGAATTAAAAGCACCAAACCATATATTGTTGAAAATATATTTGCTTCCACTAAATTCTTATTACAAATTTTCCTCGTGGGAGGTAAAAGTGTTGCAAAAAGAAAAATACACACTGTATATATTGCAATAATTGTTGTACATGCATGTCTTTCACATGATAAAATATATATTTAAAAACTGTGGACAAAATTGATTAAGTCAAACATTATTTGAAAATTTTAGTCAATTGAATATTGTTTTAAATTATATAATTCAAATATATACTCAAAATATTCATAAGAAATCATGATGTTTAAAGAGTCAGATTATGAATTAAAATAATATGAGTATTATCATCCCACGCTGTATGTAATTACTGAAATAGAAACGATTATGCTAGATGATGAAGGTACTTACGTTGATGAAGAGGTTATACCTATGGCCATCCAAGACCCAATTGACCGGACACCGGCCATCCGTGTGTAGACACTTGACCGAATGACATTAGGCAGATGAACATTTGGCCGAAAGTAGATTATGGGTAAATTTGACCGAAAGACTTTTATTTAATGTATATCCTAATTGCGCACTGCAGCCTTCGGTTAAATTTAAATAATATTTCATTTCCATGGAATTACAAATAATTTTATAAAAATTAAATTTTTATGTTTTATACTTCTGGTGTCACAGTTTATAAATCAGTTTATTTTGTATATATTCAATATAAAAAGATTACTATTTGTTACAAAAAAAAAGAAAAACCTTATTGCAGTTTGTTAATTAGTGCAAGTGCTTATATATGTACATGAACTTTATTTTAGAAACTGTTGTCTTAGGTAACTAGTAGTATTGAAAGAAATGTAACACAACCCCCTCCCCTGTCTGTCGACAAAACTGTAGTCAGAGCAACTGATATATATTAATTAAAGCATCACAATATGACGTGTTTGAGCAATATGAGAGAGGAATTACTAAGTGATTTACACATCTAATACTAATTAAAATAAATCGCAGTGAAGAATTGTATAGAGTTTGAACATGTTGGCTTGAAAAATAAATTTACCTAAAATAAAAATGAATTACAATCGAACTTCTTCATGAAAACAGCCATTAATTTTCTAAAACTTATAGCCATTCATGGTAGGCTAAAGAAAATATATTCACTATACAGGGTACTTCCTTACTCAAGACTCTACATTCACTTAAAAGGATTTCATTATGTATTTAATTCTCAAATTTATTGTAAATATATTTCTCATATCGACTAAATTTATAGGGTGATATTGAAGCAACAGATAATGGTAATTAGTTTAGGAATAATTAGTTTATTCCATAAATTTTGTAATTACATTTCTGTAATTACAAAAAGTCATTCAATTCTTACTCAAGAAATAATTGAAATTAAAGATACTATAGGTATTTACTTGTAGTATTTGTTTTAACAATAAATAATCCCATTAATATTGGTGCAATGTTACAACATATGAACCCTACACATTAATTTACCATGGAATAACTGAATTAGTTTAATGGTATTGCACCAAGTTTGAATAACTATCACTCCCACCTAACAAACTGAGTTAATTCTAGAAGTTGAAGGGTGTTAATTAATTCACCAGAATGTGTTAGCTTTACTTTGCAAGGTGAGAGTCTGAATTGTATTTCGCTACGCATGTAAGTGTGTACTGCACTGGGGAATACTCATGTGAAAACACTAATGCTATTTCCCTCAAATACAAAATGAAAAGTTTAAGAATTAATTATTTATTGTTATCTGTATGATTGTAAAGATATGTTAGAAAGATTTATTTCTAATTTCCTATAAAATTACCTTTCAATTACGGTACTGACTGATTTTAATATACAAAAAAAGCTGTCATTTTATTATACCATAGTACCCCCCTCTAAAAGATCTATTAAGTCAAACAAATGTTTAGGATTCATAGAAATAACTATTTGATTAGTTTGGTAATTATTATTCGTATATAGAGTATAGATAAAATTAAATATATGTTTTCGTGATATTAGAATAGTTGAGGCTATTTTTCGCTAGAAGCTCTTAGTCAAATATAGTAGGTGTGGAGAATGCTTCAATTTCCCAGAAATGGACCGTGTTAAATTTTCAGTCAAATTTATTCTCTTTTCATCTTTCAACAAGTTAAAGTGGATCATTTCTGCTTGATTTCTTTTCAGGATTATTACTATAATCGTACCAGTCCAAGCATGACACATTGTGCCAACATGCGGGCACTAGACTGTTATATGGGCAAGAGATGGCATACTGAAAAGTAGCCTAGAAATTAACATGGGGATAATGTGGTTTTCCATTCTCATGGAATGTTACCTTGGGAGAAGATTGGTTTAATGTGGCGAATCCATCCCATGGTATTGTCATATTGGCCCAACCTGATCAATATATATCACATCGACATTATATGGTTAAATCTTGATAAACATATCGGCAACATCTTGGGCCAAGATGGTTTCAACATAACAGCCCATGTTGCCACCATGTTGCCCCATTTTGCAAAAAAAAACACAATACCAATACGATTTGTTAACCTACAGAGCCTAATGGGTCCCATTAACTTGTGTGGCTTGGGAGACGTACAGACAGTAAAACCAGCCAATATTTTCAGAATTATATAGCCTGGCTGCATATACTGTATATGCTCTGGCCGATTGCTGCTGAAAATGTGAATTTATTTCGTAATCATTACTCGCTTCAAACAGTGAATGAAAAAAGATTTCAATATATAGAAAAGGCATTGGATAATAAATCAATATTTAATAAGAATGTATTTCCATTATTTATCCTTGAGTTGCAATATTGAATAAGAGAACCTTTTATCAATCAGCTCCTGCAACAAATCAAAACTAGCTAAATAATACAGAAAGAGGAAGAATAATCTTTAACTTAATAAGCACTCTCGTAATTTTGTAAATAATATCAACTCCTCTTAATAAGCTTAAATAATAATTCTAAAATTAATCGAAAAATGATGGATATCCTATGACACAAACTTAATGGGAATTATATATGTATGTGTTCTTATAGTTAATATATAAATATAAAATGTGTCAATAAACTTGTTAGAAAAATTGAAATGACCATTTTGTTTAATTGAGCACATCATTCAGTATATTATTAGTGTTCTCTGACTTTATATTACTTCAGAGTTAACTGGTAAGTTAGGTATTGATATCATAGATTTAGAAGGGGTAGCTCCTCGTTAAAAATCCCAAATAACATGGATATAATAAAATATAATCTTCAAATTTAATTATCTAAAGATTCACTTCTTTTACCAGATAAGATTACATGCAATAAGTTCCATTAAGTTAAACATTTCATTAAATGGCAGTGCATATATTTCTAGTATATCAGTATTCAGTTTCCTAAAAATTCAAACCTATAAGGATTCGAACAAGCTACACAAACCAGAGTACTTCCTTATTTAAAAAAAACCAGTCGCGTCAAATCTTTTCGGATGGAAGTGTTCCCTTTAGGCAATGGTTACTTTGTGTCCCTGAATTTAGTTCGAAAAACATTAAAATAACCAGTAGGAATGTGTTATTATGAGAAAAAAGTAATTGCCTATAAACTAATGCATAAAATAAATAATACACAATTATATGATGGTTATTCTTCTATGTTCCAACTATATAACTTTATCGATCTCTAATGTCGTTTGGAGTTGTTTCAGATCATTTGAATCACATGAGTCATACCTGTATTTAACTATATTCAGTTTAATTAATATATCTAACAGTTCATTTACGCACATATATTGGTACGTATTGAAGACAGTATTTCTAAAACTCAAATCTATTCGTTGAAATTCTTATTTATGTTCTACAATTCTTTTCGCTAGGGTAACTAATTTTATTTGCACATAAACCTGATAGTAACTGTTCTATGTATCACTGTACCTGCATTTCATATGAATGATAGCAATTTAAATTTTGTTTTATACTATTTCTACGCATGTTTAAATAGATTTATAACTACATAGTTTTAACCATTGTATATCTTGTATATTATTTCTGCTAGTGAACCGCTCGTTTATACTCAGTCGCTCTAAGTGACTAAAAAACAAAAAGTTGATATCAAAGATTCAGAAGTACCTATAGCATAGAAGCTACTCGTTATTTTCTATCAAAGTAAGTACAGAAATATAGATTTGATATCAAAGATTCAGAAGCACTAGAAGGACTAGATATTCATTATTTTCAATCTAAATGAGCGGAAAAACAAAGTGTTAATATCATAAAAAAAAAAAAAATCTTTATTGAAATAAAATTCAGAACAATTTAAACAGTGATTACCTAATGCAGTATATACATTTTAAAGAAAAAAAAATTAATTCAAGCCTATACGATCAGAGATTTAAATGCCCTAGCTCCAAGTAAGTAATTTTCAATTTAATTAATACGAAATCATAGTGCAATCAAGCATCTAAATAAGTATAAAAACATAGAAATCAAATCAAAAATTCAGAAGTATTAGCTAGTAGTTATTTTCAATCAAGTAATTACAAATACATCGGTTGATATCATAGATTTAATTGCGCTTTAGCTCTCAGTTATTCATAAATCTAAATAAGTACAAAAAATATAGATTTAATATCATAGATTCAGAAGGACTAGATACTCATTATTTTTAATCTAAATAAGAGCAAAAACATAGTGTTGATATCATATATTTAAATTCTTTAGCTCCCAGATGTTTTCAATCTAAATACACAAACCACATATAGTTCATATTGTAGATTTAATTTCTTTAGCTCAAAGTTGTTTTCAATCTAAATACACAAACCACATATAGTTCATATTGTAGATTTAATTTCTTTAGCTCCCAGTTGTTTTCAATCTAAATACACAAACCACATATAGTTCATATTGTAGATTTAATTTCTTTAGCTCCCAGTTGTTTTTAATCTAAATAATACAAACTCATAGTTCATTTCATAGATTTAAATGCTTTAGCTCCCAGTTGTTTTTAATCTAAATAATAGAAACTCATAGTTCATTTCATAGATTTAAATGCTTTAGCTCCCAGTTGTTTTTAATCTAAATAAGCGCAAAAACACAGAGTTGATAAGGTAGATTTAAATGCTTTAGCTCCCAGTAATTTGTAATCTAACTCATACAAAAACATAAAGTTGATATTTTAAATTCAGAAGCACTAGCTACCCGTTAATTTCAATATATGTAAGTACAAAAATTCCCTGCGAGCTCAAAAGAACTGAGCTTATAAAACTTCTTTGAAGTTTTCGCGAATATAATCCCAATAAAAAGAGCGGCACAGACCAATTTCCTTTGTGAATATTCAGGCCATATATCTTGATAAAACTAAAAAGCGAAGAATAGGGCTATATTGTGCATTACTTTACTACCCTTATAAATTCATATGAAAATCATGATTTATTTCGCAACATTGATATTGGATGCATTCATCGCTTGAAATAAAACATAGGAAATTTTCATGCGCGAGAAAAATAATACATACTAAATTTACTTGTGGAGACATAGATAATTGTTATATAACAGATTATCACTATTTATGGTTATCAATAAATCTTTTGAAGTATTTATCAATTAATCATGTTTGATAATATAATAGTCATATTTATTTAACATTTCAATACAAATTATAATTATTGAAAAGCTATATATAACTTTAAAATATAGTAATTAACATTTATAATTAATCCTTTGAAAATAGTTTTATCATACGAAGAGTAATTTTGGTTAATGAATATATTATCGCTGTAATAATATTAGAAAGCTCTGAACTATTAAATTAATAAACGAGAAGGAAAACATATAATTGCGATGATATGAATTAATTAAGTTAAGCTGTGAACTAAAGCAGCTTGTGTGGATTAGAATAAAGGTGACTTTGAGAGAACGTATAATTAATTAGTCTTATTTGTTATCATATTCTAATTGTATTAAATTCAAAGAGTACACTAAAAGTGCATTGACGATGTCAAAGCACTTTGTGCATAATGAGAAACAACTTATTTCTAATTCTAATTGCTTGGTAATATATTAACTTTAAATATTCAATTACAATTGTTTGATGATATCACTTGTATCATTATTCAGATTTTCTGTAGTTCAAAGGTTTAGAACATCAGTAAAACAAAATATTTCAAACTGTTTATGTATTATTTATTAAGAGAAATATGTGAGTCGAAAAAATGCAAAAGGTTTATTTATTCAGAACACTATGAGCAAAATCTGAGGCCATTTTAATATTTCAAAATTAATTACCCCTGAACTGAGAGAAGAATTAGAAGAGTTGTTTCTGGAGACAAAGGAAGCTCTTTATGTCAAATTAATGCATTTACCGATGCTGACGACAGTCCAATAACCATAAGAAGACACTTAAGACAAAGGCGTGAAGAATAAAAAGCGCATCCAACGTCCTAGATTGCTTTCACGTCATAAAGTTGATTGTTTAGAGTTCGCTAGATAAGACCATGCATGGAGCATTAAAAAATTGTCCGAGATGAGAAAATATTCAAAGGACTCCTCCTGAACTGTTGTTATAGAAAAATTGATAGATATGACGGGACCTATTATAAATATTATTTAATTAGTTAATAGACAAGTGTTCGTATAGATTTGTTTTTTCAATTTGTTCTTTCGTGTCAGCACCAAACAAAGCTGGAAACAATTATATATACAGTCACCCTAATAAGTTTAGAAATGACTATCGGGACATAGCAATGACGAAACAATCGACTTAGAGCATTCGTTTGTGTGCTGATGAAAAAACTTTGCTGCAGATTTTTTTACTAGAGAACCGAGTCCGATCTCTATATTGAACCCGATAGAAAATCTTTGTAGTTAGAAATCAAGTTATGTCTACAGGGTGTCAGACACTTTTGTTGCCAAACTTTAACATAAGGTTGCATTCGTCGAAATAAACACTTTTTATTCTATGAAGGTACGGTCTAAAATGCTTAGTTAAAGAGTTACAGGGTTAGGAAAGTATCTGTACCATTTAATATTATTAGTTAACGTAATTTTTTTAATGTTGCAATAAGAAACAAAACATTTTTAACAGTAATCATTATGAGCACAAGAAACTTAATCTTAAATTAAGTTACATGTTTGCAAAATGTGTTCAAACTGCCTCCCATTTGTTGCGATGCTGCCGTTCAAACGTTTGTCCAATGATTGGCGGACGCGAACAAACATACCAGGAGTTTCATGAATCCTTGCGGGACAAACGTTTGAACGCTTGCATCGCAACAAATGGGTGGCAAATTGAACTCATTCTGTAAACATGCAACCTAATTTAAAATTATGCTTCTTGTGCTCTTAATAATTACTGTTAAAATTTCTTTGTTTCTTATCGCAACATTAAGAAAAATAATGTTGAACTAATAACAATAAATGGTAGAGATACTACTTTCCTAACCTTGTAACTCTTTAACTAAGCATTTTAGACCATACCTTCATAAAATAAAAAGTGTTTATTTCGATAAATGCAACCTTATGTTAAAGTTTGGCAACAAAAGTGTCGGACACCCTGTATGGAAATAGTAAACAAAAACAACCACATATATACTTAGTAATGCCACTATAAATTCCTCCAAAACTACTGAAAATCTCATTACAATAATTATATCATGAATAATCATTCTTTATTCACTAATTCTTTATATTTGGTGTTATTAACGCAGATGGAGGGAGTACTCGTTTGCATGTTGAATCTCCCGTTATATTATGTTAACATCTGATGTTAACCCATAATTATTAATTGAAAGTTATAACAGAAAGGTATTATAAAAACTTTGTTTATGATTTAATGATTTTAATCAAAAAACGCTTTATTTACAAAAAAGAAAGTGAATATCTTCACGCAATCGAAATAGATATTTTAGTTTTTTCTCAGCTTTACCCCTCTGGTATGGTGAAAGCAAAGATCCAGTCCACAATAAGATACACTACTCTCGTAAATTTCCAAATGTGTTTGAGTTGCCATCTGAGTTCCAAAGTAGTAAATTGAATTGAAATATTGCAAGGACAGTGGAGTGCGTGACGTCATAACAGCAACTCTCTGAAATCATATTTAAGATAATTTTAGAGCGTACAATTATAAAAACTGTATATGCATTGCCATTACAAAAACAGTAATGTAATAGTTTAATTGTTATTCACATTTCTGATCTTCTAATAATCTTTTTATGTACAGCCTTGGTAACAATTCACTCTATTTGTGATAACTGCTCACAAAGTGTATGCATGTTGAACAGCGATGACTTTATACCATTCAGTCCTAACCACAGTAGGAATACATAATAAATATAGTGACAAATGAGTGACTTGTAATCAAGGCAACAAATTTAAAAGAAAACATTTCAGGCTTTCCAGTTTAAATAACTGAATGAATATATATTTAATTTTCTATTACATCAATAATAAATTTCATAATGTGACGCTCTTCAATTGTCTTAAATATAAATTTTGCTGTTGTTGATGTTATGACGTCACGCATAGAACATACCTCTATTCTCCTTAATATATTTTAATTCTATTTACCACTTTGAAACATAAATGGAAGTACAAAGACCTTTTGAAACTGGAATTTCCGAGAGTAGAGTATTTTATTAACTCCAAATAACTTTGGTGAAAGAGGGATATCTTCAGTTTACACTTTGTGGTTAAATATAAACATCATATTAACTGAATATCGCACTGGAAAAATATTTATTGCTGTTGAAAGAAATTTATTGGATAATACTGAGAAACTTGAAGAAAAATTGTTGTTGATTGGCCAAATTTAGAGTAGTTAAAAACATATAGGTTTTAATATCAAGAATTTTTTTTAAAGTCTAATATCAATATGTATGATATCAGCCCATCCCGGTAGTGGGATGGGCGTATTGGTACACATGTATACCACTATGTGTATTACTGACAGAACTAAAGTGGTGGAAATAAGTATAAGACATCACCTAAAATTGGTAATAACTTCCAAATAGGGCAAATTTAGCCGTCAACATTTGAGTGTAGCTTATATGCTGCATGCATAATAAACTGTTGAAGTAGTTTTATTATACTCTTAACAGGGGAAAAATTATAAATAAAAGTTTAATTTCAGGGTTGGAAATAAGTATAAACTGTTCTATCCGATCTTCTTCGCAGCGCAAACGAAAGAAGAAGAACAATCATCACTCTGTTACAGAAGCAATAACGAAAAGCTGTAATTTTGGAAAAGTCAGTTGCATTTAAGTAATTGTAGTCAACATGTTAATAGTTAAACATCTTCATGTGATAGACTTAACTGAGAGGCAAGTGTTTTAAGTTCATTAGCTCATTATAAAAGTTTTGCAGTTTAGATGACCGGACAGTGCTACAGAAATATCAAAAGTTTCATTAAAAATTTAATGTTCAAATTTCATAAATTACTTAAACATTGCGACAAGAAAATGTAAGCTGAAAAAGTTTTAAATCATTATTCGTATAAATAATCTCTAGAGTTAAAAATTAAATAAATATATTACAAAATATATAATAGTTGCAATCTTCACTCTTTAGCCCTATCCTGCAAAATGCATATTATATATCGTGCAAACTGCATTTTACTAAAATGCATCGAGTATGACATAACTATCTAAATTTTAAAATAATGAGTAATTAAAACTAGATATGGTTAAATTGATTTGGTGTGACGTATTCTAACACTAATCTGCATGGCACTCCATCGCGTGAATAACAAGAAGAAGATTAACTATATAGCGTATCACAGAATGTTTTGATTTCAGGAATGTAATCATTGATAAAACTGTAACTGTGACATAAAAAAATCAAGAAATTTTTCCCTTTATTCCTACTTCCCTTATAGAGTGGAAAAAATTAAAGATTTATATCAAACTATTCATATGATGTACATAAACTCGAGTGTGGTGAATTATGCAGACGAATAAGTTTTACAAACTTCTACTTCTAGTTCGATGTGTGTAGCGGATGGCTTTCTTTCGAATGAACACAACAAATCATACTTTAATTACCTATCATTCAATATCTATTTTGAGTAAAATATTTTTTAATGTAGATCATAATATTATGCACATGTAACTAGAATCTTATTCATAATTATCATATCATAAATAAAAGGGATTTAATTTACATTTCATCTCAATATTATAATTCTTATAAAAAAATACACATTGAATTTTCTTTAGGTCAAATTTAATTCACTACATTTATTCTGTTTTCAAATGTTCAGAAATGATTCCTCTTCCTTCTCCAAGTTTCAGAACTCCAGCGCCTAAATGTTACAAAGACATCATTAAAAGATAAACAGAGTCTCCAATTAGTGCGGAATAACATCATTATAATTTAACTACTAGTGTCAGTAATATTTACCGGCAGTTCACTTAGTTGTCGGTAGAGAGAACTGTTAGCTCATTAGTTTGGTAAAATACATACACTCTTCGATAATGTCGCATAACAACTTCCCTAAATATTTAAGAATTTCTCTTCTATTCAAACTAACTATAAAAATGTATTTTATACTATATTATAGAATTTGGAGAACATGGAGAATTCAATTTGCTTCAAATGTAATTAGAAATATAATTTCGAAGGATAATACCTATCACAGGTAATTGCAACGCTAGTTATCAAAGTCAATAACAGAGATTCGAAGGAATTGCTCAGATTAGTTCAGGCTCATTATGGGAATTAATTTCGGTGATTTAGTTTACTGTTACTCGTAATGTTGTGATAGACATATTATGTTATGATCACTTCTTGGGTTTGAGAATTGTTTATTCTTTATTTCCATAATTCAGTAACTGATCTAATTAATGTCTATCAATTACACAAGAAATGAAAGCGAGTAATGACCGGTTCAATTTTATTATAGGCACAAATATAAAAATACACTGTTTGGCAAATATGGTTATAAGAATGATCGGAATAGAGGGTAGAACAGTATATGATTATGTCCTATCCCCGCTAGTGTCGTGCCAATTCTGCCTATAGAGAACAAGTGTTCTCTAAGAAACTCGAATAGGCCTAAATATGTACAATTGTCACATAAAATAGCTAGTCATACTGACTCTTGAGTATTCAATAATAATCCTATGGGTTCAAAAGGATATCTTAACGATGGTATCTTAACGGACTTTTAGGGTAAGGGTTGAAAGAGAGGATGTAAGCAATTAACATCATTCGATACTTTTGAGAAAGAAACAATGTTATTTCAAGAGTTATTGAAATATATAGGTATAGTTATTCTTATTTGAAATTATAGTTCATAACAATTACGCAAAATAATTAAGATTTTACGTATAACATGTTAAGATAGAGAGAGAATTTTCTTTTGAGATATTTACAAGATTAAACGACTTAAAATGTTCAATCTGAGTTAATTGCAATATTTTATTTATAAATTTGCTTGTGAAACATTATCTATGTAGTAAATACATATTTTCATTTCATATGTCATTCTATGAGTCAGCACTATACAGCTTTTGATAGATTGATGCATTGTATCTAATGTTCGTTATTGTGTAATATCCCGTGATAGGATATTTTCGGTAATTTGGTAGTTTTCGGTGTTTGAGTAAATTCTGTTAATGTAAGTTAATTCAGTCCAATATTATTCATTCAATAACAATTAAGCAATCTATGTTAAACAGAGGACTAAAAGTACTGACGACATTTTAATTAAGTTGATTCTGTGAACACTGATAAAAAGTCAATTTGTGTAATAATTACCCTTCATGGCTCGCTTTAACTCTAATATATTCAAATGAATAAAATCAAATAATTTTGCTATAGAAACCATTTATTCAACTCATATTAGAAACGTTTCTTGTTTATTTTAGTAGATGCTTTCCACGCGAATTATTAGTCATAGTGAGACAGACATACAGATCGGCGATCGTTATTGTATTGACCATGATATACATAAATAATTATAAACGTTTGTTTACATCATGATATGTTGTGAAAACTTTCTTAATCCTATAGTAACCTAGCCGAGGGCGTAGTCAGACCATGCAGTCCTCATGAAAAAAAAAATCCGAATTTTAAGCTGTCTTTTCATGACTCCCACTTTTCAACACAATTATACAGACGATCTGACAAAAAAGAAATTGATTTAACCTGATATACAGGATGACCCAAAAAACCGGAAACCACATTTAAGTTAGTATATTTCAAAAACTGTTGAAGGTACTTGTTTCTTTCTGCTATCATTTTAGTTATGAACCCTTCTCCGTCCACAGTTAAATTTTCATCAAGTTTTATTTATTTTTGTGAATGTTAATTTTATTTTAAATAGATAATTATTCTTGGGCGTTTACAAATGGATGAGTAAATATATTTCAAATGAAAGGTTTTATGATGAATTAATATCAAAATGTCTATTTGTTACTATTTTATAACAGTGTTATAGGTAGTGAGGACTACCGCGCACGCTCCAGCGCCTAGGTTACTGAGCAAACATTTAAGGGCTATAGTTACTATGGTTAATCCTATTAGGGCCATGGGAGGGGGTCGATATACAATTTGTTGTTTCTTGTCATATTCTTTCATATTCTTTACCCTTCTTGCAATCAGTTCCCTCGACTAATTCTCTATTTAATATTAACACGACTATTCAGAATCTATGAAAAATAAATTCTAAGCAAGCTTCTATATTATCCCACTAGTAGGCCACTACTAAATGATTGAACGTTATACATTCAAATACTGTTATTATTAAAAAATCCTTCCTTTCTTCTTGATTATTTCTAAAGCGTTCGGCAGTGTGGATCACTGTTCTCGTATCAAGAAATTAGTTTGATAATTTCATGAGAGTAAGTTATGAGGTGTTTATATCTGATTTGTCGAATCCTTATCAATATGTACATACATGTAAAGTGTGATCTAAATAATCATTACCTTTAATAGGTAGTGATTGTCCTTATTGCTTTCAATTTTATTGCTTTCTTTGGAATCATCTCAATAGTATTTAGGTGAGCACTATGTTTAATTGATTATGTTACATCCCATAGAATATATTCATTCACTAGATACAGATAGATATCTAGTGGTCACTGTCGCAGATATTGTGGCATCATCAGTAATTCAGTATATAAAAAAGATTTCAAGAAATGTGATACATTGGAAAATTCGTTAACAAACAAAATAAACAAAAGAAGTCCCAAAACTCACCCATGTAGCCTACCAATCGAAACAGTACCAAAACGTGTATAAAAAGTAATTCCTGAACCAATCAGTGTCACAATAAGAACACCATAGTGTTGAAATATCAGAATGACAAAAAAATGCAATGGAACATACATGAAAAACTTTTGTAGAAGAAGGAACCGGAAAAAAATATTTTCATTACAATCTTGAATTCTGCTGTACGTCTCTCACTGTGAATATGTGAACTAAAGAGGCCATTGAAAATGTGTATAGTTATTGGTACCATTCAAATTTGAGATCATTTTTTGTACCATCAGGATTCAACCTTTTCTCAACATAGAAATTGGTAGAAGGTTAAGTTTCCATCAAGATAAAGAATCAGGTAGTGAAATTGTGTATTCATAATTTCTCTTTCCTTTGGTGTAAAATAATGGCAACTGATCAGGTAGTCAAAAATCCACCTAACACTATATATCAGCAGACAACAACATATTATACTCTATTTAAAAGACTGACTGTGTATTTTGAGCCCAACAAACCGAATACATTCTATATAAAAACACTATTCCAATCAATCATGGGTAAATAAAATTTTGCAAATCTGAACTGAACTGAAAAAAATCTTATAATTCGAGCCCCTGGTTTCCTAAATATCAAAAGTGTAGCGAATCCTCTTAAATTTTTGTCTTCATCTCTAATTAAATTAGGGTTGAAGGCTTTTATTGATGTGCAATTAATTTCATTCATACTGACCTCAAATGCAGTTTTATCTTCATTAGTTCATAAATATAAACTTATATATTACTCGACATATAATTCCAGGAGAATTTTATTTAAATAACATCCCTCTATAATTGATTAACTGCTCTAAATTACGAATTCCAACCATTGTTAATGTATGGTGTGTCATTCGATGGTTTTCCAACACTTTTATATAGGAACTCAGAGCTGAACCAGTAGCAGGTTATTGATGGAAACTATTACTTGTATATAATTCTAGAAAACCAATAAGTATTAGTTAGTGGGAAATTATAAGTCCAGTACTAAAAACTTTTGAATTTGCCAACCTGTTGTTAATACTAAGTAAAGCTAAGTTTAAAACGAAATGATTTATAAAATGGTTTAAGAGGTACTGCTTGGGAGAATCGTCTCATTAATTCCATAATAAGCAAGTTCATTGAAATGACTTTGAGGGCACATTATGATGGCTCTTTGATGGATCTCTCTCTCTATTTGATGGCTTTCTCAGTACACATTTTAATGTTTATTCTAAGTCTTTTAGATTTCTTACTAAGATTTGTGTTTATAGATAAGTTGTTTCAGGTGTTTGTGGATGCTAGGTTAATTTGATATCGTGTATTTCTTTCGTTGAAAAGAGTTTCGTTGAATAGAGTTTCATTGAATATTTTTTTGTTCAAAATGCACTAAATAGCATCTATTTAAATAGAGATGTATTTCTTTCCACTACAACAGTAAGTAAAAAGTACTATATTTAGTACGGCATCAGTGATCCTCTATACAAAAGATGTACTAACTTATATATATAGTAACTAAGTCTCCTATACTTAGTGTCGTTTTTCTCTAATTACCGGTTCACTCTATAACAGTACTGATAAACAGAGCATAACGGTATACACAGTCACACTAACAGAGTACGTAACTAATGCAATAGACAGTCTGTACTGATGTAAGTTGCGGCAAGAGAATAATGCAATATTTCTCACTGGCAAATAGGACTTATATCAGCATTTATAACAATTAAATAAAACAGTCGAGTAGAGCGGGAAGAGGAGAATCAAAAGCAAGTTGAATCAATTTCCTCACACGCTATATATTAAAATGAGATATGTTATATAGCAAAATTCTTATTTCATTTGAAATAAAATGAACTATGCTAAACGTAATTTTTTTTTCTAAGAAAAAAAAGTCTATTCTATTCTAAAAATTGGGCATGAAAATAGATATATGATAGAATTTTAAAATTGATTCAACTCACCCCGTGCTTCCCTAATAATTAATTCGTATGTGTGTTCACTTTATTATACAATGAAATTATACCATGATGATAATAGAATTTAAATTATGAAGGTATACTATAATAATTATAATCATAATTTCATTTCAGTGCTTAGAATAGAATAGACGTTTTGGCACAGTTATCATGTGGCGATTAATTAAAACTATCGATACATTTCACCTTTAGTTAAATACATTATATTAATGGCACCAAATGACCTCACAAATGCACTCTTTGTGTTCTACTTCTTTAGCCGCTAAGAAATATTGTGTTCATTCAGCTCTTCATTTTTTTTTACCGAAGTTCTTTTCTTTTCAGTTGATTTGCAGAAGTTTTGAGGAGAAGTTAGTGAACTGTCGACTAGAAAAAGATTCTTTTTGTCGTTCATTGAAGGTCAATTTAGTCAATTGACACGAACACAATAAATTGAACGTGCAATGTCTGGGACATATTTTGAAGAAAAGAAATAGTTAAAAAAAATAGTGGAGAAGTGTGATATATAAATGGGGCAAATATTACTCTAAATATTTGACTGAATGTTATAGTTATCATATTTATTCATTATAAATGTATATTATATATGAATTAACATTAAGGAGAATATAGTGAGACTTAACTAAATCTAATATCACAGATATAATATTTTCAGTAATAGAACTAAAAGCAAAGTTAGCGAGAAAAAAGTTTGCATGCAATACATTAATCTCATTTTCCGTGCATTTCTTTTCTATTCTGACGCTTATATCAAAAAGTTTCAATTGGAACAGAAGACATTTTCAGATAAAATGCAATGGCTAAATTTGATATTAACGACAGTGACAGCAAATGTCACTGCAGTGCATTAAATAATAAATGAAAAGCAAAGATTAAAAAGGGAACAAAGTTAGTTATTAGATTGGAAAGTATTTTAATGGGTTTACACTGTGCTCCATTAGTAACGCCATTTTTAAATTACGAATTAGAAGCACTGAAAATACGTCAAATGCCATTATAGATACATTACCTTTAAGGAAAAGAATAGATTTTCATGATTATTAAACATTTACAGTATTGTCCTATATCATATGAGGAACATCTCATGAGGCTCTACAAAAGATGTCAAAAAAGACTCCTTCCAGCCTGAAGACAGAACGAAAGACACATGTTTCAGAATATTATTGTATAAGAGACTCAATGGAATCTGTTTTTTGTTCAATAAACTTGAGAGTGTGAAGTTGAAATTTGAACTTTGTGCTGGCCAGCGTTTTTCTGTTCTTCTGCAAATGACTCAACCTCTAAACTTTTCCTCACTAGATTCTTGAACTTCATTTGTGCAATTTGGTGGAGTGCCGTCTTGCAACAACCACAGTGAAGAAAGAGTTGCAGAATGACACAGCCTGGCCAAATAATGTCCTAGAGCAATCTGAGGAATAGAACATCATAAACCAATCGCAAGTTGCCATCATTTTCAATGAAAGCATTAACATTGGAACCACAAGCATTATAATAACATCGAAGATCAATACCTCAACATCAAACCTAAATTTGTATTGCAAATATTTCGAGGATTTTATTTATCCACACTCAGTTGTTTTTTTCGATGTGGTTTTTGATGGAAGCAAAAGAACTTCTTTTGTCAGTCTATTCTATCGACAATGGCTAAAGATCAATGCGAAGCTTTGTAGCGTGAAAACTAAATCCACTCTTTATGAACAAATTGACGTATACATTATTCGACTTTAAGCATTTTAAGTTATCCCAAATCGCAATTTAAAAATGACGCTTTTGAACTGCGTGTATAATAGGAGAACGGATGAAGTTATTCTTGAATGTTGAATATTGGAATAATTGTGTGAAATAGTTTTAAAGTAATTGGTTGTTTTTTATCTTAAAATTTTTACAAATATGTAAAAGTAGAAGATGAATAAAATTCAGGCTATGGGATATGAAATTATTTCTACTTTATTATCTGAAATAACACTTAAATAAAATAGATACACTATTCTTATTAAGACAAATCAAAGAGCTTTCTTCCTACCATTCTTAAGAATACATATTTATATTAATGTTTAAATTCAAAGTGCTTTGGTTAAGTGCATTCTGCCATTCCGGATATCAAAGATAGTTCACACAATGAAAATAGCAGAGTTTTCATATCTTTGAATACATTTTTTCTGTTTGTTGCTTTCAGTTCAGGAAGAGAATTAGAAATTATATTTTCTGGTTCTGACTGAAGAAGATCGACCAGAGAAATTACTGTCTGGCGATAACACTGGCAACAAAAGCACTACTGAGATTGCACTTACTGACTAAAAGTGTCTCAACAATGATAATTGGAAGTAATTGTAAGTAAGCTATATAGTTGCCTGTTTTAGTTTACAAATTAATTGTTTTGTATGCATTTATATACAAGTATAAGAGTATCTCAATTAATACTTGTAACTTTTTCCTTCTATTTCACTTTCAAACACCATTTTTACATCCAAAAAAGTTACAAATAGTAACTAAAATCGCAGTGTTGTAGCAAAAAAATAATCGGTATATTTAGTCATGCAATATCTTCTAAAAAATCCTGTTTATAAACGTCGCTTTTAATTTTGTTCTTAGCTTAGAATTATGTTGGAAAAAAATTTCCGGTGACAACCTCAAATATTATTGGAATAATCAATTTATTTATTAGTATGGAACTGACTGTGAAATTTAATTTACGTTGAATTCAACTGAATAAAAATGTCAAACACTTTGATAAATATTTAGTATATTGAAAAAAAATTGTAAAAGAATTTGAATGTAAATTCAGATTTTGTCGTGTTTTTTCAATATAATATTTTTTTTCTGTTATATACACATATTTATAATATAATTATTTCTAAACTAAACAATTTTCAAAAATAGATATGGAGAATTAATATTTAACGTGTTGAATTACCTTGAAATGGTACGAAACATACACAATTTTTTATTCATAATTTCAATAAATAACTTATTTCATTAATCTAATTCACAGTTTTATTATATAATTGCAAATAGAATGGAATTAAAATAATAAACTAAATTTCACCAATTCATCACCACGAATGAAACTAGAGTGAAATTGTTCATTAATATATTTCCCCAGAGAATAAATAAATGTTACTGAGCTATGAGTGAGAAGGTGTGAATTTTCTCCCAGTTCTCTTCTCTAATATTACACTGTTTGTGT
This sequence comes from Caprella mutica, assembly GCA_947561585.1. Lineage (NCBI taxonomy): Eukaryota > Metazoa > Arthropoda > Malacostraca > Amphipoda > Caprellidae > Caprella > Caprella mutica. The sequence continues at coordinate 10,497 of CANNZV010002550.1, read as the reverse complement.
CTAGAGCAAGCCATTACTTTCTTTTTACTGTTAAAATAAGCAAATTGCAAGTAAATTGAATATAGTTTCATTTTCTGTTCTAAAAGTTTCAGACCATTAACGGTTTGAATATGAGTAAACATATGATGTAACTATGGTAATAATCATCGTCAATGATTGATATTGTAATGATGTATTGCAAGTTTTCCATATAAATAGAATGCCTTTTCTTTTTAGGTTATCACACAATTACTTTCCCCACTTCACAACTTATTATTCCATATTTCTATTGATTAAAAATCATTTATGGATAAAAAGAATATATTCTGATTTTAAAATAACACATATCTGCTAATAAAACCCATTAAAAGAAATATTGTAAACTTAATGTTTTTTAACATAAGAATATTCAAAAATCATAAGTACAAAACAATAATAAAACAATGGAACAATTCATTCAAGAACACAATAAAATACAAATTAAAAAGATTACTATCATAATGAGTGACTAAAGTATTCAAGGCCCGGGAAGCTGAGAGTCAGCTCCTAGGAAAAAAAATATATAATAAACATGAATTAATGGTACATGGATTATATAGAAACTAGATAGCATATCTATATGATAACGTGATTGATGAAAAGAACAGTATGATTATTATATAAAAAAGATAAGGAAATATAGGAAAATTTCATAAAAACTAATGAACTCTAACTGAATTAACATTCTAACATGAATCAATGAATCGGGATTTCAAGTTACTTTTAAAAAGAAGAAAGAGAGGAAAAATCAGTCAACTCAGCAGGTAAAGAATTCCACAATTGAAGAATAGGGAAATATAAGTCAATAATTGTTTCGGCCCAGTTGCGAAATACGACTCCCTTCAATGGATAATAAGGGTTTTTGTGTGTTTTTATGATGGCCGTCACGAAATACGACACCTTCCAAATATAAAAATTATATACGACTCCTCGATTTCAAAATGTGATATTTTGGTGATTGGAAAGAGATGGCTGTCACGAAACACGACTCCTCATGTTATACGAAACTTAAGACCAACTGTTTATACCATTTAATTTGAGTACAATTCAATAAGTACAATTTTTTAAACCTTATAATACGATAAAATATCCGTCCTCAAATGTTTGAAGCAATCACATAAAAAAGTTGGCATAGTTTGCCGTAACTATGATACAAAAATTTGTTATAATATTTACTCTAATTATTATTGAATTCAAACGATTTCATCTATACTAATAATTTCTTAGTGTGTTTATTTATTTATTCGATGTCCGCTTTTACACGACGGGTATTAAACATGGAGAATGTAACTATGATACGCACGGGAATATATTGACTGAATATTTAAATTCCCCTGTTTTTATTCAATTTTTGAAAGTTTTTATCTATGAAAAAGGTATATTAGTTTATGCAGGAAAATGAATTTTATTTTAATTCGTTAAAAATGACCTAACAACGGGTAATAACTATACATCGAAGACCCGTCATTTTTAACGGGCAAATACACTAGTTACTAATAATTGAATGTAATTTAAAAGGAGTTGGATTTTTTTTAACATCGTCTCTATATAGCTGTCATGAAAAGCAACTCCCCTGAATTTCTCTCCGTAGGAATACTGAAGAGATACGATTTAATTACCATGTGAGGAGTCGGATCTAATTTTTGTATTCCAAGAGAGTCGTGTTTCTTGACAGCCATCTCTTTCCAAACACCAAAATATCATATTTTAAGATCGAGGAGTCGGATCGAATTTTTTTGTTTCAAAGGAGTCGAATTTTGCAACTGGGCCATTTTTTCTATATCACAAAGAACAAATTGTTAACAATAATGTTCTATAATATAAAGAAAAATAATAAGCAAAATAAACTATTATTATTTGTAAATAACTATACTGAATAAAACAATAGATTACTGATTTTATTTTACGTATTCATTGAAATGGAAAATATAATTGAATGCAATGATATATATAATTATTATCAAATAATATTTATTCTAGTTATTTTCTAAAGATATAGGGAAGGATGGTCATCAATGGGACACTGGGAACAATGGGACATGCTGAATAACTTTTTTATTTGAGGGTAATTTGTAACAAAATCTTAGTGGTAAATTAGGCACACTTCAGTGCATTTACTCGCATTGCATTCAGCGGTTGGGGTGCAATCAGAACTGTGTAAAAGCGAAAACGTGTTTTAGAGGTGGGAAAACTAAATTTTTCGTACTTTGTTTCAATTGTTATAAATCTGTAAATTTAACATATAATGCTTACGGCATTTTTACATAATATTAAGTAATACGTAGAATATGATCATATGAAAGGATTGCCTTTATACTTTTGTAGTTGAGCTGCTATACCCATATGTTTTCAAAATGACGTCATGGTGATCATTGGGACAGAAAATTTGGTTAACAATGGGACAGTGCCCTATTGTCATCCAAACTATCTAGCTACTTCAAATGAATCAATTAATATCTATTTTTGATACAATAACGTGAACTGTAGCTTCAGGCATCTTGTAGAAACAGAGCTTCCCGCTGAAGCGGGACTTTCGACCATGTTCAAGGGCTTTTGCAATCTGAGGTCATCACAAAGCACTGCATAGAAAACAAATTTCATTAATTAAAGAAAAAGATGCAGGCAGCATGATTGCAACGGATACACCAGAGAAAGAAGAGCTTTTTGCTGGTGCTACTAAGGATAAGGCCTTCGAAATCACTTCATAAAGTATCCGTCGTATATAGATGTCCTGTGAACTATTGTTCTTAGTCTGGTATATTAGAACTCTTAATTTAACTGATCCATTCGTCTGAAGAACTTAAATCTCTACCGAAAACGTTGGAAATGAAGGTTTATGAACTTGTAGAATTTGATTCGATTTCTAAAACGTATTCTGTTGGCCAAAAGCATGAAAAAGATTTATACGAAATATTGATGTTAGGCGAAGATTCGAGTGCAATGAGCTTAACTTTAAAAATGTTCCTGACATGGCATTGGTGAGGCTAGAGGACATTAAACTGATATTATATGAACCAACTGAGTGTGGGACAACATGAAGAGATAATTTGAACTTGAAATTTCACCATAACCTCAACAATATACAAGTTTGATAAACTGTCCCATCGTTCACCAGGGTATGTCCCATTGTTCACCAGTGCTGTTATAAAATGGGAACATTTTTTTGTTTTTTATTTAATTTTTTTCTAGTCAACAGTTAGTTTCATTTTATAAAGGAATATCTATATTACACATTGATTTTTTTATTTTTCATTCTTTGCCCATAGTAAATGAAATATCAATCTTTCTGTGTTTTTTGTTCCATTGATGACCATCCTCCCCTACACGTGAGATGGATAGCGTTACTTACAAATCACAAACAGCATCTCATAAATGTAGTAGACTCTATTGTAATGTATTGGGTGGTGAAGAGACTATTGTAATGTATTGGGTGGTGAATAGACTATTGCAATGTATTGGGTGGTGAAGAGACTATTGCAATGTGTTGGGTGGTGAAGAGACTATTGCAATGTATTGGGTTGTGAAGAGACTATTGTAATGTATTGGGTGGTGAAGAGACTATTGTAATGTATTGGGTGGTGAAGAGACTATTGCAATGTATTGGGTGGGGAAGAGACTATTGTAAAGTGTTGGGTGGTGAAGAGACTATTGTAATGTATTGGGTGGTGAAGAGACTATTGTAATGTATTGAGTGGGGAAGAGACTATTGTAATGTATTGGGTGGTGAAGAGACTATTGTAATGTATTGGGTGGTGAAGAGACTATTGTAATGTATTGGGTGGGGAAGAGACTATTGCAATGTATTGGGTGGTGAAAAGACTATTGTAATGTATTGGGTGGTGAAGAGACTTTTGTAATGTATTGGGTGGGGAAGAGACTATTGTAATGTATTGGGTGGTGAAGAGACTATTGTAATGTATTGGGTGGGGAAGAGACTATTGTAATGTATTGGGTGGGGAAGAGACTATTGCAATGTATTGGGTGGTGAAGAGACTATTGTAATGTATTGGGTGGTGAAGAGACTATTGTAATGTATTGGGTGGGGAAGAGACTATTGCAATGTATTGGGTGGTGAAGAGACTATTGCAATGTATTGGGTGGTGAAGAGACTATTGTAATGTATTGGGTGGTGAAGAGACTATTGTAATGTATTGGGTGGTGAAGAGACTATTGTAATGTATTGGGTGGTGAAGAGACTATTGTAATGTATTGGGTGGTGAAGAGACTATTGTAATGTATTGGGTGGTGAAGAGACTATTGTAATGTATTGGGTGGTGAAGAGACTATTGTAATGTATTGGGTGGTGAAGAGACTATTGTAATATATTGGGTGGTGCAGAGACTATTGTAATGTATTGGGTGGTGAAGAGACTATTGTAATGTATTGGGTGGGGAAGGGACTATTGTAATGTATTGGGTGGTGAAGAGACTATTGTAATGTATTGGGTGGTGAAGAGACTATTGTAATGTATTGGGTGGTGAAGAGACTATTGTAATGTATTGGGTGGTGAAGAGACTATTGTAATGTATTGGGTGGTGAAGAGACTATTGCAATGTATTGGGTGGTGAAGTGAATACTGTAAAGAGATAATGATGGGTGGTGAAGAGACTATTGCAATGTATTGGGTGGTGAAGAGACTATTGCAATGTATTGGGTGGTGAAGAGACTATTGTAATGTATTGGGTGGTGAAGAGACTATTGCAATGTGTTGGGTGGTGAAGAGACTATTGTAATGTATTGGGTGGTGAAGTGAATATTGTAAAGAGAGATGACATTCTGTATTATTGTACTGTTAATTATCTTGAATTTTTATTGAGGTTTAATTTTAATAAGGATTGAACCGAATTGGAAACGCCTACTTTCAATTTATATTGAATACTATTTATTCGTATCATTAAAATGGTATTTTTATAGATATTTTAATTGGTATTTAACTCTCACTTTACACATACGATATTCCACTAATTTTTGAGCCAATTAAAACTTCTCTCCCAAGCTGTGCGTCAAAGAAAAAGAAAAGAAAAAACTTCGGTAAATTTTATCATCAGAAATTTAATGGCTTGAAAATTCAACTGCCAAAATGAATACTTAATTCGAAATACTTAACTTTCTTCCTCAAAGTTACATTAATTATTGCACATTTTTCTGTCACTTTTTAAACTAATTAGTTAATTCTCTCAAGTAATTATTTAACTTTATTTGGAATATTCAAACTAATTTAGATCAGCAACATTGTGACTTAATTGCTTTAATAAAATAATTAAATTATTCAGGAATGAGCATATCCTATCATACAGTTCATTCGTGAATACATTTAATTATATTAACTTTATTTGTATCTATAGCTACTTTTATTTCTCAATATAATAATTAATTCCCTAATTATCTAATATCCATATAATAATTATCTGTTATGCATACACCCAACTGCAAAAACCTGCGCGGGAGTATGGAATATTTTAGGATAATATGAACTTCTCAAGAATATGTATTCAAAATCGTAGTTGCAATAAAAACTCAAGAACATCAATATGCATGATCATGGAAGATTTTAGGCGATCTCTTACAAAGTGGGCTGAGTCTTACATTATATACTATAAAAATTACATGCGAATATAATCACCATAGACACAACAATAACTATTCGTGTCAACCTTACCTATAGAAAATACATTTAATTAATTGATTATCTAAAGACATTCACACAGTTTTCTTTCTCTCAGCGTGTCATTAAAATTATATTACGTAGTCAGAGGAAATGGAGAGTTGTACGTGCTTCAATTCTAATTTCTTCAGGAATAAGCTGAGAAACCTGTCACTGCAGTACAGGATTAGGTTATCCTATTTATAGCGATTCAATCACTTCACTCTCATCTAAACTTAAAACACTTTTGTTAAAATGCAATAAATATTAGAATTAGTAGTTTTTATACATAATAATATATTGTTTTTTATCAATTTTCGGTCAAAATTAGTTGGTAATTTTATAGAAATTATGTATTGCCATATACAAGACCTAAATTCTATAAATTTCAAGGTCAAACAGGTCCTCATAACCTATGTTCCTCTTAAATTAGTAAATATTCTTCTATAGGAATTATATTTGGTTAAAGAGTATCCCTGGTGTTTATCCATACTGTGAAAATTGTCATTACTGCATTTATTTTCCTTACTATAAGAAAGTTACATATCTATATATCAGACATATGTTGGTATCTTAAGAAATTTTTTTTTAAACTCTAATTTTCAATAACTTTTCGCTTTTACAAATCTCTTTCGCCTTCAATTTATATGAATATGTTTTCTCTGCTATTAATATTGTAACTACTTACCATTTGTACTAATCCTCCCTTAATAGATGCCCTCTAATTAAATAACAAATCTTTTTGACATTAATAGAGAGTTTCATATAAAACATACATAATTGTTTCACAAAATCCTGAATTATCAAAACTGCTTAGTTTTCAAGATACTGATTTTTAAAAGTACTTACAATCCTAAAAGATGGTTATTAGTGGAATAAAAATAACAACTTAATACCTATTACAATGTTATGGTGAATGCTGAAAATTACCGTAGAATAAGAATATCGAATAGAATAAGAATAGAATATCGATAACGAAATATTTTTGTACAATGTACATATTATTAATGTTCATGAAAAGGTGTTTATGTTGTGATTTTATGCAACCTGTCAAATTTCACCAACATGAAATGGAACACTCTGTACATGAATCACTTAATAGTGTATATTTTATGTAGATGAGAAATAGAAAATAAATATATCTAGAGCATTTCATATTGATAATTGTACTTTACACTACGAGACATAAAAATAAAATAATCGATTAAATTTATCACGGTATAATTTAATGGTTAGTAAATGCTTTCTTTATTGTATTAGTTCTCATCTTTGTAAGTGTGCCATATGTGATCATTTAATTTTCATGGTGTATGCAAATAATGTAAATAATTTTAATCGTTAATAAAATATTAGACTGATTTAAATGAACACTTTTCAACTATTTGTATTTTTTTATTATGTTCCATTTCAGTTTTTTTTTTTTTGTAAAGAAAACTTTTAAGTTTTAGGAATAAATATTTTAGCTATATTCTACAGTATTATGCATTGCAAATATTTTTGCTTTAAGAAGTTACCTATAAACAATGCCGCAACCATATATTATAATAAAAATCACTGATTAAATATTTCAAAAACATGAAAGCTATGACATGTTGATGTTATCTCATTACAATAAGTATTTAATAATTGTCTTCCTTCTTAGAAATCGTAGTAAATTTATGAAGTGAAGAGCGAATGACACGACAAAAAAAAGTTAGCGTCCTTTTATTTATTTAGATCTTTCGAAATAAATCAATATTCATTATCAATGTCCTAATTTCGACTATTTTAAACAAAATTATAAACAAAGAAGTATTATGGATACTAAAATTAATAAAGTCACATAAATAATTAACAAATAATAAAGAAAAAAAAATCATAGAAAAATAATAAGTTATTATTTTATTATTTAAATAGCTGAATTAAATGAACTCGCTTGTTCATTCATTCCAATATACGAATATTAAACTGGTTTGAAGTTTGCAAAATTTTGAAATTATCTTTCTTAATTAGGTGATTCGAATCGAAAGAATGGTTACGAATTTAACTATATGGTGGGGAGCTATAGGGGTTATTAGTTCTAAAGGATATTCCCTTATGCTGAGAAATTATCACCATTAAGGCTGCTTCACAGATCACCGTGATATCCGTCAGGGACGTCACCAGTCAGTGATTTTTTTATCACTGAGGAGAGCCGGTACTGTGTGAATAGGTCAATTGAAATTAAAGTACTTCACTGACACTGAATCACTGAGAGGAGAGTGACGTCCCTGTCGGTTCCCTAACTTGTGTGAAGAAGCCTTTTACTATCATGGTCTTACCAACAATGTAAGTGGACTGGCACTGTCCACACGAGTATTTATAAATGAGACCAGATGACAGTAAAGGTGGGATTTTATCTTTATAAGGGAAAAATGAACCAAAAGTGGTTGCATTTTTGAAAAATAAATTTGTCTAACTTTTGGGTAATTTTTTTTTTATTTTAGTATCCATAATACTTCTTTGTTCTATATATTTTGTTTGAAATTGGAAAAATCAGGATATTGATAGTGAATATTGATTTATTCGAAATCTCTAGAAAAATAAGAGGATGTTAACTTTTTTGTCATGTCGTAAGTATTTATATACACTACTTAATATTACACTCACATGAAAATTACACCGATATGTGAGACTTGAATTCTGAGTAGAAATAGAAGAACAATCTGAAAGGTAGTACCATTTTTTAGATACATTTCCTAAATACACTATGAAATATCATATTCAGTTTACCATTAAAATTATTGGAAGGCAAATTCCACAGTCATGAACAATTTTCACATTGACATCGTAATCCTTTCAATATAGTCTTATATTTTATTAATCCAGCAGAATATTCAATTGAATCAATTAAATTCCTCGATATTGCTTGCATCATATAATGTGATGAAACTCTATATTATTCTGTATAATTCTGGAACTACATTGAGTTCATTGTTTGTATGTTGCAACTACATTGAGTTCAACATTTGAGTGTCATGAATAGTTAGATTGAATTTTGAAGAGCAAAAGGCAAGAGTCGGTAAGGATTTGTCATCCACATACTAAAAGAAAGGAAAATTCGAGAGAGAATACCTCTAGTGTGAGGCACACGAATCAATAACCGAAGAGTTAATTTTCAGACTCCACGCGCTTCATAAAAGCAATTAAGACTCACTTTAACAGCGATGATAGAGAAGGGAGTGAATGAAAACAATGGAAACTAGAACAGCTACTGTATTAGTAGAGCGTATACCTTCATCTCCACTACACGTTTTTGTTCTTGTGGAGTTATAAATGGCCTTGACCTTGACCTTTGAGTCGTTATTTGCCCAAATCTGTTGATATAGTTCTTGGATAATGAAAGACTAATGGTCATATAAAATTTTAGGCAATTTGGTTGAATAAATTTTGAGTTATGCGAATAACAAGATTACAAATAATTAAATATAACTGATTAAACATTAACCTCCGCAATTTTGCGACTGCGAGAATAATGAGTGGAAAACCTAAGCTACTAAATGACTAACAATACAGCTAGAGTGTGAATTGAAATATCAAAAGAATACAGAAAAGAAATTATTTGTGCAGAGCAAGTAAATACTGAAAAAATGATATCAGTAAATATTGGAACTAAATTCTTAAATACATCTATCAATAATTAATAAATGTTATTACCTGCTCTATTCTAGAAAAAAAGAAACTGTGGTGATGATAAATGACAATCAAGTTGTTTAAAACTCCCTTCTAATTTTTTTAATCCAATAAACACATCCGATAGGACTTTTATTGAGAATAATTTGGTGTTATATGATTAGGATTATTAATTATCTTTAATGTATTAGCTATATTCGAATATTTCATGATAATCAATGGAATAAAAATTTATTATTAAGAAGTAAAAACATAATACATTAAAAGAATTAAGAGTAGATTTTACAAGTGTACATATTCAATTTCTGCATATTGCAGAACCTTTTCGGAAAAGTTTGGATACTGTTGGTAGTATGGAAAATAAAGAGAGGATAAATAAATAGGATAAATAATCTGTTTATTAGTAAATAGGATACAGAGTATATGAAACATTTGTGAGTAACGGATCTATCGGATAGTACCTATTAGAGAGTGAGTGAGTGTAACTAATAGTGATTTAAAGATCTTAATTCTCTATAGGACCCTAGGTGGTGGATAGATACTTTAACCGATATGAGTGAGGTAAATTCTCAAAATAGTAAAATGACTAATAATTACCTAAATTTAACTTCAATTTAGATCATTTGAGTAATGTATATTTAGAAAAATAGAGATAACTAATATATAATTGTGTATAATTATCGTCATATAATGTTGCAAGTCTTCAAACGACTATTGCACTCTACTCTGTATGCAATATTCAAGACTCGTAATGGTGTAGGCAGATCTTATCTATTATTACTCAGGCAATGTCTGTAGATATTATCTATTATTACTCAGGCAATGTCTGTAGATATTATCTATTATTACTCAGGCAATGTCTGTAGATATTATCTATTATTACTCAGGCAATGTCTGTTGATATTATCTATTATTACTCAGGCAATGTCTGTAGATATTATCTATTATTACTCAGGCAATGTCTGTAGATATTATCTATTATTACTCAGGCAATGTCTGTAGATATTATCTATTATTATATTCAGGCAATGTCTGTAGATATTATCTATTATTACTCAGGCAATGTCTGTAGATATTATCTATTACTACTCAGGCAATGTCTGTAGATATTATCTATTATTATGTTCAGGCAATGTCTGTAGATATTATCTATTATTACTCAGGCAATGTCTGTAGATATTATC